>CM077164.1:20136226-20296774 GCA_039583875.1 Platanthera guangdongensis
AAATAAAATTCACAAGTTTTTTCTGTCCCCATTGGTGCTTACAACCCATATTTATAATAACAAAACACAACCTTCAATCAAAACTATGCATCTCTTCTTAGTCATGTTCCTTTCTTGTTCGTGTCAGGTTTCTCCACAACTCCTTGCTTAACGAAATTCGCGCTACTCCAACGTGCCTCTTTTGTTATGTGCGGAAGCGCCTCTTGAGCTTACAGATTTTGGCTTTATCTCACAGTTATTTGAATGTATTTGTGCTTGATTTTTAGCATTTAAGCTAGTAGCACAGAATCGTAAGAGGAGCTAAGACTGCACAAGTGCAATGGGAGCCAAATCTCGCAATTGATGCGCACATGTGCAATTGGGATGCACAGGCACATAACAAAGAAGACATTTGATTCAAGGAACTGAGCTTGAAATTGAAATTTCCTAAACCTCGCAACATCGAATCACAGAAGCAAATTAAATCCCACAACTAAGGCTTCGTTGTTTACCGGTAAACGATTAAGAACGCATGAACCGGACATTCATATGTACCGTTTGATCGGTCAAACGATTATGACTACATGAACAGGACTTTCAAAAAATTGAAAGTCAAAACTCATAAAAGGCGTCGCTTTCCCTCTCTCACTCCCTCTCCTCATCACTTCGCAGCATAATCAAACGAGAAGGGTGAAAAAAAGTAGATTTGTTTCCTTTTGCAGTTCTTTTAAGTTTCCGTGGCTACATTCAAAGCCCGAGGCCTTCTCTTTGGAAAACTGTACAGTTTTCTATATATTTCTTACCGCCAAATTAGCAATTAAACAAACAGGTGAAATGACATTGCAAGGGTCAGACGAAAAGAGAAAGAGGAAGGGCGATCCAAACCAAGAAAGGCGACGGCGAGGCCGAGGAATTCAGTGCGGATTTGGCCATGACGCGGCGAACTCGCTGAAGCTGATAACCCCATCGCCGTTGTGTCCGCCTCGCGCATCATAGCGTTGAGTTCGCAGAAGTTAGGTTTGGCCCATCCTCGCCATGGCCTAGCGAGCTCCGCCGCCGAGATGTACCCGTTGCCGCACGATCGAAGGACCTGAACACCATCGAGCAGCTGCTCCTGGTTTACGAGCGCCTCTCGCTCATCAGAGGCGCGATCGCCGCCCGCTAGCTCTTCGAACTCACCCGTCCCGTTACCGTTGGCGTCCATGCTGGAGAGTAGCGCGTGGATCTGTCACCGGTGGGCTTAAGTCCCAAGGATCGTAAAAGGGCGGCGAGTTCGAGGAGGGTGAGGCTGCCGTCGGAATCCATGTCAAAGCGGGAGAAGATGTCGCGGAGTTGCCGGCGATGATCGCCGCAGGTAATCCCATGACTCCCCGGCCAATCAAGAGGGATATTGGAGGATAGGTGGAGAGCTGAATGGGCTTTAGGGTATTCGAGGAGGGAGGCGATAGAAATAGTGAGGAGGAAATCTGATTAGGGTTTCGGAGGGGAGAGAGGTTGAAGACGGATCACGCGTCGAAGGACCCCCGGCGCTGCCGAGACTGTTTCCTCTGTTAAAACAAACTCATCTTCTGTTATGCCGCGGTAACAGCACAGTAAAACGGAACCATCGGATGAGTCAAATATCTGGGTGTCATGCAGATTTATTTGACCTGGTTTTAAAGTGGTTGCTCCGTCAAATGCAGATAAAACCGAAATGCTACCGAAAAATTAAAAAAGAATTATTTATAATTCATGAATAATTCCGATATCGTACTTGTTGCAGGTTACCGGTCCGAAGAAATTGGATCGGCTTAGCAAGGAATTGAACCGGGTGCACAAATAGTCAAAGTAAACAGCAACAAATAATAAGAGACTTTTTCAACGTGAAAAATCCGGAAAGGGTGAAAACTGTTAGATTTATATATTAATATGTCTGCGCGTGCTGAGGCCGACTTGGAATAGGTTAACGGGTTCGTGTCATACTAGTGTTTGGCCCTATGCTGGAAGTACTATTTATACCCTATTCCATACTTAGATGGGGTATGGTAGAATACTGAGCGATCAACACTAACATTCTCAAAGTAGTATTTGCTCCGCTAGGATTAACCTTGCTGGATATATCTTGCTGGATTTTCTGTCCAAATCTCTGGTTGATCCCAACTTTCTGGTTGTTGATTAACTGTTGCTGCTGTAAGGAGAGTTTTCTCCGAATCTGCCCGAGGTTGCTGCTGTGAGTGGTTGTTAAAACAGGAGGAAGATTGCAAATCAAGGAGAAGAAATTGATGTTTTCATTTCTTCTCAGCTGCTGATCTAAATTTCAGATTTGGTATATACTTCCAAAACCCTTTTTTGGTGTGGTGTTGGAGTTCTAGAGCTTGGCTCTTCTACAGTCAAAGGATCTCTCTTGCTATTTGGATCAAGCCTTTGGCATCTGATTAGCCGAAGAGGAGCTAACACACATCTAGATTGGATCTGAAGACACTGGGTCGTCTTCGCGAGGATCAGGTGACTTCTTTCTAGTTTTTTTGTTCAAGCAAAGAGAGATGTCGAAGGTTTCCTCTTACGACATCGTCAAGCTACAGTCATTCGATCTCTCCGACTTCCACGCTTGGAAGCTGCACGTCCAATTTGGTATGAAGGAACGTGAAATTTTCTACACAGTCCTGAGTGACTTTGTCACTACCGAAGAGGATGTGAACGAATTACAGTGGAGAAAGGACGAAGACTTCTGCAGGGACTACCTCCTAAATTCACTGAACACTAGGCTCGCCCTGACCTACAACAGTCATAAGACTGCAAAGGAGATTTGGGATTGCTTGAATGCGCACTTCCAGAAGGAATAGGGGTTGTCGAGGACTCTCCTTGGGGAGAGACTCTTCACTTCTAAATCAACTTAACATCGTCAATCACCTCTCAAATAATTGAACTGGAGAGTCTGCGTCTCAAGTTGGCGGACGATAAGTCTGATATCTCGGATAATCTCTGTGTGTCTAATTCTTAGCAAGCTATCTCCTGAGTGGTTGACCTTCATGACTAAAATGCACAGACTGAAGGAAAAGATCGCATTGGATGAACTCAAAAAGTTCATTCATATCGAGGATCAAAACATCGCTGGTAAGAGCTTGGAACAAGTTGGGCAGTCCTCACAGGCTGTTAACTTCATTTCTCGAACCAGCAAGCTTCGACGGAAGCCACCAGCTCCCAAAGGTGAAGCATCTGCATAGTTGGCACCTAAAAAGCTCTCTTTCAAAAAAAAGGGGCAAGTGCCACAACTACGGCAAGTGGGTACACTGGGCGGCTGATTGCAAGGCTCCTAAGAAGAAAAAGAAGGATGCCCCACAAAATATGGCAAACATTTTGGTTGATGCCTCAGATCCCAAGTCCTTCGTGGCTATGATTGGGAGCAGTCATCGCAGTTCGTCCTCTGAGTGGTGGCTAGATAGTGGTGTTACATGTCATGTGACGAATTGTAACACCCCAGTTTTGCAAGAGGTTCAGTCTGCAGTTCTGGAAAAATTTTTGGGTTTCTGGCAGGAGGCACACGGCCTGCGACACGGGCGTGTCGCAGGGCGTGTCGAGGCCGTGTCGACACTCGGCCCAAGTGTCGACACTTTTGCTCGACAAAGTGTCGAGAGTGGGGCACACGGCCTGCGACACGGGCATGTCGCAGGGCGTGTCGAGGCCGTGTCGACACTCGGCCCAAGTGTCGACACTTTCGCTCGACAAGGTGTCGAGACTGGGGCACACGGCCTGTGACACGGGCGTGTCACAGGGCGTGTCCCGCTTGGTCGATGATCTTCGCTCGACGTTTTTCCGCGGTGTCGACACTAAGTCTGTCGACGGGTGTCGAGACTTGGCACACGGCTTGGGACACGGGCGTGTCTCAGGCCGTGTCAGCTCTCGGGTTGGTTTCGGGGCCGTGTTGTTGGAGGCACACGGCCGTGTCACTGGAGACACGGGCGTGTCGGGTTGAACACGGGCGTGTCGGATGCCCGTGTGCGATTCCAGGCGCGTCGATTTGAGACGGCGAATGAGGCACACGGCCCTGGACACGGGCGTGTGTCAGGCTGTGTTCGGCCCAGATCTTCTATTTTCTAGGCGAATCGCGGCCATTCTTTTTCTGGTTTTGGGATCTAACGGTTCAGGTCATCTCTTGGGAAGTTAAGTCCGAATTTAGGGTTGGAAACCCTCATTGTTTTCTAAGTCTTCTCTTTCTAAGTTCTTGAGAAAAGCTAGAGCAAGGAGGAAGAAGAAGAAGGTCTTGGGCTGTAGGAAGGGTTTCGGAGCTCCAAATCGCGAACCGAGTCCGGATCCGTGAAGCTTTGATCGTTGCGAAGATTTCCATCCGGCTATTTTGTCATGGCAAGGAAGAGGAGTCGGAAGGTAATGACATCTCTCCTCTCGGTCCTTAGGGTGCATATACGAGCATCATTTATTTTCTTTCTCTCTAATTTTTGGGCACCAAACTCTCAAATGAGAGGGGTTTTGGTTTGTCAAGGTTCAAGAGGAACCTCCGGGTTGATTGAGTCCGTCCCCGGCATATTTTTGCATTAGAGATCCGCTTCGCTAGTGGATTAGGCATGGTGGGTGAAGTCGTGGTCGCCACCGTTAGTCCGACTCGGTGATGTTGCATACGAACTTAGGGATTCGTAGAGATTTCCGTTGCGGCAAGATGCCATTTGTGTTGTGGTGATGATTGTCCTGTTTGCTTGAAAAGGTACGTGTAGTCGAACCCGGACAAGGTTAGCTCCTCGTGGCGGTATATGGTTTCCTTGAGGGACAAGGTTAGCTCTGTATGAGTTGGAGATGGTTTCCTTGGTGGACAAGGTTAGCTCCGCACGAGTTGGAGATGGTTTCCTTGGTGCGCGGGAACGCTGCAGTGCAAAGAGGGATTACGATGTATTTAGTCTTGGTTTGTGTTGTGCCAAGGCGTGGCTATGTCTCCGTGGTCGGCTGGCTATCCCGTGACATGTGCGTCATGTGTGGAGAGTGTCCCGGCGAGACTAGTCCCCTTCTGTGAGACTGACGAGAATGCCAAGCTTGGGGCAAGCCCGGGCAAAGAGGCCATGAGCGGGTGGGGTCCAGCAAGGCTTCTTAGAATCAGTCGGTCTGTGTTTGTTGGAATCCTGGCATGAGACGTCAGAGCTTGCAGGCAAGCCCGGGGCTAAGCCCACGAGCGGGTGGGGCCTTGGCAAGAATTTCCTTATGGCGGCATGTGCGCCGTTTGAGGGAGAGGTGTCTCCCTTAGTGTTTGCGGCTTTATGCCAATGGGGAAATGTGAGTACCCAATTGATGTGATGTTGTGCTAGATGCATACGCAGTAGGGTACCTTGGGTGAAGCCCGGGTGTTGCATTCATGTTGCATAGTATGCCCTTTTCTTTATATGCTCAACCAATAGAGAACATGTTTGATGATTGAGACATCCAAGCCTGTTTTAGTGTTCTTCTGTTTATAGCTATTTTTATTGCATATTAAGTGCTGACTTGCAGGTTGGAGGGTTCCCCGGGGTCCGTTAGGGGCGGCCGAGAGGAGATGTGTTGTTACACAGTTTGAGGTCAGCCTTTGCTGACCCACGTTACTAATAATTTTTACAGGGCAAGGATCGCATGCAGGAGCTAGCACGTCGGCCAAAAAGGCCTAAGCCCATGAAGTGTTTTTCCCTCTTTTGTAGCACTACATTGATGATGATGTTTGTTTGAGACTCTTTTGTCCGGCTTGCATGCCGAGGTAGACTAGGAGTGCTGAGCACATTCATGATTGATGTTTTATGTCTCTTTTGGACACTTGATGTTAGGCCTAAAGGCCATTTGTTTTACTCTTTAGTGGTGGATAACTTCTAGTCATGTTTGTTTCCGCTGTGTTGTGCAAGTGTTTTGAGTTTGGGTAGTTATATCAACTTAAAATACTAAAGCTGTGGCGTTCGTATGCTGTGGGGCCCCGGCCGGACCCATATTATACGTCCACTACAGGGGAGGTGTTACACGAATGACAGAGGTTACTAGCTGAGGTCAAGGCGGTCCAAGAGAAGGTGGAGAACTGCAATGGAGGAGAGACCGAGATGACCCATGCTGGGACAGCCGAGCTGGTCCTCTCATCAGGTAAAACTCTTTTTCTGAATAATGTTAAAGTAGTGTCATCTTTAACTAAAAAACTGATTTCAATGAGTCTGTTAGAGAAGACTGGGATGTCCTTCACAACTCAAAACGGTAGAATGACCTTAACGGTAAATTCACATTATTTTGGGTGTGCGTACCTGATCAATGGAATGTATAGACTTAGCTTAAACAACGATAGCCTTAACTAAATAAGTTCGAATCTTATTGATCCTAAGTTGTTATATAACAGACTTGGACACGTGAACTATACAAAAATGCTAGATCTAGCAAATAGTCATAACATTCCCTTAGATCTGTCGATTCGATTTGACAAGTGCGAGGTGTGTACTCAAACCAAAATCATTAAAAAGTCATTCAAATCGGTTTCTATGAGCACAAAACTTCTTGAATTGATACATTCAGACCTCTGTGATTTTCGCAGTCACGTCACTAGAGGGGGAAGGAAGTATCTGATTACATTCATAGACAATTGTTCTAGATATTGTCATGTGTATCTGTTAAAATCGAAAGGCGAAACCTTTGAGGCATTTAAGACTTTTAAGTCTCATGTAAAAAATCAGTTAAACCTGAAAATTAAAAGATTTAGAAGTAATCGAGGAGGAGAATATACTGCTACTGGGTTCAAGGAATTTTGTACTTTTTAGGGAATAATTCTTAAAACCACAGCTCCTTACTCATCACAGTCAAATGGTGTTGTCGAGCGTAAGAATAGAATTTTAATAGAAATGTTGAACTCTATGCTCCTAACAGCTGGCATGCCTAATTCCTTTTGGGGAGAAGCAGTTCGTGTTGCAAATCACATTCTGAATAGAGTGCCTCATTCTTAGCTCACCGCTACCCCGCATGAGATGTGGCATGGTCATCCTTGTAGATACGATACTCTAAAGACTTTGTGGTGTATTGCTTATGTGTGTATACAAGACCTTAAGAGGTCTAAGGTGGGACCTAGGACGTCAACATGCGTCTATCTAGGTAGTGAGGAAGATAGTGCAGTCGACAGATTTCTCGATCTATCAACGAATATCATGATAGAGTCTAGAGATGTCATATTCTTTGAAGAAAAATTTGTCAAGGATCATGGTTTGTCTGTTTCAGGGTCTAATAATATAATTTCAGAATCTATCGTAGAACATATAGCTAGCCCTTCTGGCACTGCTCCCCAACCTCTTGAGGTAGAAACTGTTCCACTTAGAGCATCTACAAGAGAGAGAATCCCTAAGAACTTTGGTGAGAATTTCGTCACCAACCACTTAGAGAATGGTTCATTCTCCTACCAGGAGGTAATGAGATCTAGAGATTCGTTGATGTAGGCAGAAGCCATTAATGATGAGATGGACTCGTTGTTACATAATAATACTTGGCATCTAGTTGATTTGTCAAAAGGCGCTAAAGTCCTTGGATGCAAGTGGGTGTTGAAGAAGAAACTACATAGTGATGGGTCCACAGCCAGGTATAAAGCGCATCTCGTAGCTAAAGTTTATAAACAATAGGGGGAATAGACTACGTTGATGTTTATTCACTTGTGTGTCACCTATAGACTATCAGAATTCTTCTGGCCCTAGCGTCTATCGAGAACTTTATAGTTCATCAGATGGATGTGAAAACAGCCTTCTTAAATGGAGAGCTTAATGAAGAGATCTACATGGCACAACCTTAAAGTTATGTGCAGAAAGATCAAAAAGATAAAGTGTGCAAACTGGATAAATCAATTTATGGGCTTAAACAAGCGCCTAAGATGTGGCATATGAAGTTTGACCAGGTTTTAAAGAGCCTCAGATTTCAGTCCACTCTCTCAGACAAATGCCTTTATCACCGTTCATTGTCGAATCAGAAAGTCATCATATGCTTATATGTGGATGACATGTTGATTTTGGGGTCTAATCTTGCTGTAGTTAGGGATATTAAATCCACTCTGGCAGAAGTTTTTGACATGAAGGACCTTGGTCTTGTGGATACCCTGTTAAGTATGAAGGTTAGAGTTGACAAGGGTTGAGTTACTCTTAGTCAGGCTCATTCTATTGAGCAACTTCTTTCTACCTGGGGATATGATAACAGTAGGCCGATTGAGACGTCATTTGATCATAATGTTAAGTTGAGTCCTAACGTAGAGACCAACATTGATCAAGTCAAATATTCCAAAATAATTGGTAGTCTCATATATGCTACAAGTTAAACTAGACCAGACATTACGTTTTTTGTTAACATGCTGAATCGTTTTACCAGTAATCCAGGCAAAGAGCATTGAGAAGCCCTAGATAGGCTGCAGAGGTAACTGAAAGGTACTAAAGATCATGCTCTGTGCTACACTGGTTACCCACCTTCTGTGGAGGGACATTCTGATGCGTCGTGGTGTTCAGAAGTCGGGAACAACAAGTCCATCTGTGGATATATATTCACTTTGGGTGGAGCTGCTTTCACTTGGAAATACAAAAGATAGACCTGAATAGCATTGTCGTCTATGGAAGCCGAGTTGTTTGCCTTAGCCTTGACCGGTGAAGAGGCAGATTGGATCAGGAACTTGATTTTAGACATTCGCTTGTTTAAGTTACAAGTCAACTCATTGAGCTTGTATTGTGATAATCAAGAAGCAGTTCAAGTCGTTAAGAATACCCTCTATAATAGTAAGAGGAGACATGTACGACTGAGACATGACTTGTTGAATTATCTGAAAGAACAAGTAATTATCACTTTGATCGATGTACGTTCAAATGATAACTTGACTGATCCATTGACGAAAGGAATGCCAAAAGACCGTCTAATCAAAATAGTGGGGGAGATGGGACTAAAGGCGATTTAGTTCGGCCTTAGTTCAGCAATAGGCGATTTAGTTCAGCCTTTGTCCAAATATTTTGATTATTCTGATTTTCTTTGTCAAAACAAGCATATTGTGCTACATTGATGTTCTTGGTTGCTGAGCTTGGATCTGGTAAGTTGTTTCATTCCAAACTTGATGCTAACAACTTCATCTGGATTCGATTTTTGCCTTGGAGGAGAGTGTTATTCCAAACTTGATAACACAATCTGATTTGGTCTTGTCTCTTCTTCTGGAGATTGGTTCTATTCCAAACTTGATGAGTTCCAAATAAATTTAGAAGGGCAGTAACCGTGACATTCCATATAGGATCACAGATATAGCTACGGTGTCCAGAAGTCTGGAATCGTTTCGGTTGAAATAGATATCAGGTTATGAAGTAAAATTATAATACTCTGTGAACGTGTCCTCCCAGCCAAATTAAAATGATCAATACTAAGTTCTTTTTTGTAGAACTAGATATTTGTAAATTTGCAAAGGATAGAATTCATTCTGAAATAAAATTCTCTGTTGAAATTGCAAGGGTTACTTGGATAGGAGGAGCACTGGTTGACTGGAATTCAGATCAGGATGATCTTTTGGATGATGAGTTTTAGAGTGTTACTAGTTTATCTTTTACTACTTCTGTTCAGAGCATTATTTTTAGCTGTTCTTTTATGCACTGTTTGATTGGAATTTTAGCTTTCTATTTGTTTGGGATATCAGGCGTATTGGGCCTGTGTCTTGTTGTACCTGATACTATTCTGTGTTGCAGCTGAGTTTCGTTTTACTTATGCGCGCATACTATTCTGTACTCAAGTCTAATTTTTATTGAAACAGGTGCTGGACACGGTTGTATATGATTCGCAGTTGGTTGAACTTTGCACAAACCACCCTCTATCCGAAGTCTGGGTTCACGGCGGACATAGGAGGAGATTGTTAGATTTATATATTAATATGTCTGCGCGTGTTGAGGCTGACTCGGAATAGGTTAACGGGTTCGTGTCATACTAGGGTTTGTCCCTATGCTGGAAGTACTATTTATACTCTATTCCATACTTAGATGGGGTATGGTAGAATACTTTGAGCGATCAACCCTAACAAAAACCCACGTGATTGGATCTGTGTCGAGCCAAAATCCACTAATTCCCGAATTTATAGGGATTGAGATTTGATCTCAGAGAGAGACAAGCCGCTTCTCCATTACAATAACTAAGTACAAAAATGAGGGAATGAAACTAAGCCCTTGGAGCCTCGATGGAAGCGCTCTGGCTTTGAAAAAATGTTAAGTACACGGAACCTCGATTGAAGCGTTCCAGCCTAGAAATCTGGCTAAGTCCACGGAACCTCGATAGAAACGTTGCGGCGTAGAAATTTGGTTAAGTCCACGGAAACTTGGTAGAAGCATTCCGGCTGGGAAAATTTCTAAGTCCATGGAGCTTTTGCGCAAGAAGATGAGCGGAGCAAATTTCTAAGCGGAGGATCGGCCTAAGTTCATGATCTCGCCGGAAAACCTCAGATCTCTTTCTTGCCTTTAGAGTTGCTTGTTTTCAAATGAATGCATGAGGCCTCAGGCCTATTTATAGTCTTATGCAGGGATGCGTTGGTAATTGTAGCAGGACGGAATTGGTGTTGTAGAATGACATCACTCCATTTTGAACACCTAAATCGCCAATTTTAGCAAAATGATGGAAGTGCCCCCGGGCGGCTCGAGAAAGGAGCTCGGAGGCAGCGAAGGCAGGCAGAGCCCGAAGGTGGCGGCCGGGCCGGCGGCACACGCGTTGGGCACTGCGTGCATGCGCGTGGAGCGCGACCGCGGGGCCGCTCTGGTCGGCCGCGTGCTGGCAGATCGAGCGCCTACATGGCCTAGCCGTGCACGCGTGGCTTTGTGCACGTGGTTTGGCCGGTTGCATCTGGGACTCAGAGGAGCGCGACTTCGTGCGTGAGATTTGGCTGATTGGGTTTACGCGTCCTTAGTCCGAGTATTTTTGGTTTGACTTAGAAATTTTAGGGGGAACCCCATCAAATGCCCTAAACTTTTTGTGAGTCATGACTTGCGAAGCGATGAGTGTGGAAATATTTTGCCCTTGCTCGGAATTGGACCAGAACCTTGAGATCTTCAGGCCTAATAGTGAATAGTCGTCCATCGGAGAAAGAATCGAGACACTTTTTGTCATAATGCATCAAAAATTATGTCATGATTGCGAGATCTTTAACTGAGATAGACTTTTACTTGCTTCTGATTTTGGGACAGGAAGATTTGACAAGTTATGTTTTGTGATATTGGACACCTTCCATTATGAGCCCTCATTTGAGGTCTATATATTGGAGAGGGTTATTCAGTTCTCCTCTCATATTATTTCAGAGATCTCGGAAGTCCGTGGAGCTTTTCCTTGGAGTTTGTGTGGTATTTTCGCTATCATGTCTTCCTAGATCAAGATTAGTACCCTCATGAAAAGTTTCATTTCTTGCATATGGAGATCAATTGGGTCGAAATGGATGCATGAAGGGAATTCCAATCGCAGTGGTGCTGAAGCGGAGGCGGACGAAAGAGGTGGCGCATGGGGGGTGGCACGTTCGAGTTTAACCCTGGTGGGGCCGCTGCGCGTGAGCGCTGGCAGCGCTGGCGGAGTCACACAGCAACACCTGCGGGGCAGCGCGTGTGGGGCCGCCTGCGGGGGCGCGCGCTAGGCGCCCACAGGGGCGCATGCGGGGCGCCCGCATGGGCCGACATACGCGGGGTCGTCGGCGCGGGCGCGCACGCATACGAGGTCGTCTGTGCGGGAGCGCGCGCAGGTCCGTACGCGTAGGTGCGTGTGCTGCACTTCTCGATTATGGAGGGATGTTTGAAGGCGGGCTTCCGGGTCTCTCTAACCGAAGAGTTTATTGCAGTGTTCCAATTTTGCATTGTTCCGGTGATGCAGTTCTCACTTGGGGGCTGATGGGGATCATGTGATTGTTTTGCTTCTTTCAGGAGCATAGTTCCCAGATGCCGGTTCGGCTCTTCCGGGAGTGGTGCTAGGTCTGACTTGGCCCCAGTGAATAGGTTGAGGTGCGGAGCAACAATAGGTGGTTGTAATTCGAGGACAAGACTGATCATCACCATGGAGGAACGTTGTTTGGGTTTGTCAAAAACCCATGGGGGCTTCCCGAGACATGGCGGGATCCTCCGGACCGTTGTCACCTCCGCACTGGACGGGGGTACGATTTTACTCCGTTATTTGGTTGTGAGGATTTGCGTGAGCGGTGCGTTGTTCTTCATAAGATCAGCACGTTTGTTGTTGAGAAGTGGTTGGTTCTTGCGGGATTTTCGACGGATGTTCAACGGAATTGCATAGCACCGCTAGTGCGCGGAAAGAAGAGGAAACTAAAATTTTCTCATTGTAAGGGAGGTTGCAAAACATCCTCTACTACTCCCGCAGCTGTCATTGAGGTATTTGATGACTGCCCAGACAACCCGATTGACAAAGCTCCCTTCGACTGAGCTGATATCTCGAGAGATTCTTCAGCGGCCGTTGGTAGCGGCGAAATGGAAAAAGAGTGAATGCTCCGCTTGCCGAGCGCTTCTCCTGAAGGTATATTTACCGCCATAATGCTTTTCCACCTTCGCCTCGTGTCATATCCTAAGTAACTTGTCCCTTGTGTTTGTAGCTGGGCGAGATATGCGACATCGCGCTTTCCTGGAACAGTAGCTACGTGACGACGAAGGATGATTTCATTTCTCTGTGGACAAATCCGGTCACGTCCAATGATTTTTTGTCGGATGCTCGGAGGAAGAAGAAATAAGTCGTCTCTTGGTTGGTTAATGCGGAGTCTCAGTTGTCTGCTTACCAGGCCGAGGTCAAGGTACTGCAGGCGAAGCTGAGTACCGCTGATACAGAGATCGAGGCCCTTTGCGGGAGACTTGTTTATGTTGAGGCGACCCTTGCGGAGTCGCTTCGCTGTACCAAGGTGGCCGATGTTGTGATGTCTCTGCAGGAGGTGGAGGTCGAGCAATGGAAGAAAGAGAAGGCCCAGCTGATCGCAGAGCTGGAGGAAGTTGAGGCCGCGCGAGCGGCCGTGGTGGCTGAGAGCAAAGCCTCTTATGACTTTGAGGTGGAGCGATCTCGCATTGTAGAGGAGGCCCGTTCGTAGATGATGACAACCGAGGTCGACTCTCTTATGGAGGACGACCATGAAGCGGCATACTGCTTGGGATTTGGAAAAGGATTTCGAGCGGCTCAGAGACTTCCGGAGCGCGGTGATCTGGGCGTAGACGATGCCTGAGATGATGATGCTGGCGTTGACGACAATGGATGATCCTATGTACCACATTCTTTTTCCCTATTTGTTTGCTCTGCTTGAGTTTGCTTTGTAGGCATATTTTTTGTCGTTACATGTTTTTTGTTTTTTATGATCTTGTAGTATGTGGGGCATTTTTATTTGAGTCGAGACCTTTTTTTGACTTTGGATCTGATATGTTCTGGCTGCACTTTTTTTCTTTTTGGGTGTGCGCGTGCTATTGGCGGAGTAGAGCCTCGCTCGAGTGCGGGTACTTAGAACAGCTTGCCAGCGGGATGTATTCGTCTGTTCGTGTTTTGGTAGGGTCGAAGGTCGATTAGGATGTGCAGGCGACTAGCCCTTGTTCGCTTATGCCTTAGGAGGAACAGGTTTCATCTGAGTGTAAGTGGCGAAGGACTTTTGTTTGTACACGCCTTAGGAGAACCATGGTTCATCCGAGTGATGGTGGAGAAGATCCTTTGTTCGCTCGCGCCTTAGGAGAACCGGGGTTCGTCTGAATGGTGGTGGTGAAGAACCTTTGTTTGTTCGCGCCTTAGGAGAATCGGGGTTCGTTTGAGTGGAGGTGGTGAATAACTTTTATTTGTTCGTTCCTCGGGAGAACTGGGGTCGTCCGAGTGAATGTGGCAAAGAACCTTTGTTCGTTCGCACCTTAGGAGAATTGGGGTTCGTTTGAGTGGCGGTGGCGAAGAGCCTTTGATCGTTTGCGCCTTAGGAGAACCGAGGTTCATCCGAGTGGAGATGGCGAAGAACATTTGTTTGTTCGCGCCTGAGGAGAACCGCGATTCATCCGAGTAGGGGTGGCGAATAACCTTTGTTCGTTCGTGCCTTAGAAGAACTGGGGTTTGTCTGATGGATGTAGCGAAGAACCTTTGTTCGTTCGGGCCTTAAGAGAACAGAGATTCGTCCGAGCGGAGGTAGCAAAAAACCTTTATTCCTTCGTGCCTCGGGAGGACCGAGGTCTGTCCGGGTGGAGATGACGAAGAATCTTTATTCATTCGCACCTCAAGAGGATCGGTGTCCTTTTGAATGTATGTGACGAAAAACCTTTATTTGTTCGCGTCTCAGGAGAACCGGAGTTCGTCCGAGAGGAGGTAACGAAGAACTAGAGTTCGTTCGCAGCTCAAAAGAACCAGGGTTCGTCCGAGCAGAGGTGGCGAATAACCTTAGTTCGTTCACGCCTCAGGATGACTGGGGTCCGTGCGCGTGGAGGTGGTGAAGAACCTTTGTTCGTTTGTGCCTCAAAAGGATCGGGATCTGTCCGGATGGAGGTGGCGAAGAACCTTTGTTCATTTGCGTCTCAAGAGGACTGGGGTCCGTTTGGATGGATATGGCGAAGAACCTTTGTTCATTCAAACCTCTGGAGGACCGGGGTCTATCCAGGTGGAGGTGACAAAGAACATTTGTTCGTTCACGCCTCAGGAGAAGCAGGGTTCGTCCAAATGAAGATGTAGAAGGACCTTTGTCCATCTCGCCTGGGAGGTACATACAGACCTTTGTCTGTCTCGCCTAAGGTGTAGAAGGGCTTTCACCAATCTAGTGTGAGGTGCAGAAAGGATTTCGTTGATCTCACCTGAAAGGTGCGGAAAGACTTTCGTCTATCTTGCCTGGGAGGTGCAGAAAGGCTTTCGTCAATCTCGTATGCGGGGTGCTCCATTTATCGTGGAAGGGAAATCAAATATTTTATTACTTGGAAGAGAAGATACAAGTGCTCGTGGATTTCCTCTCGCAGCTTATTCTTTGAAAAGTGGAGAAAGTTGTAAATAGTGTGGGGCACACTAGCTTAAGCTGTGCCCGAACTTTTACGTCCTGGGTCCCTTGGGAGACGTGTCTTGCAAGCAGACATCCAATATGATGCCTTGAGCTAGCGCATCGACATGGAGCGTCCTAATATTGGTCCCATGAGGTTGGCGTCGCAGGTTGAGGTAGCTTGGATGATAATGAACTGAACGTCATGCATGGCTAGCGCCAGGGGGACTCCCAGAGTTACTGGAAGGATGATATTTCCCACGACTAGGATCGTTGGGTGTCCCGTGAAGCGTGCACCTCCCAGCCAAGCTGGACGTCTCTCCCAGAGATTCTGAGCTAGAGTAGCATTGATAGGAATAACCCGTTGGCGGATATGTCGTCATCGATTAATATCCGAGCCTCCTCGATTGACGGGCTTCCGAGGGTTGCCCGGATGTGCTGAGGGAAAGATCTCGGTGCGTTGGGAGTGGTTGTAACGGCCTAGGAAGGCAACTTAGCACCGCCGGCCCACCAGGAAGCACTGCTTCCGGTGGTACAACCGAACATAAAATGGCTGCAGCCCGGTGCCACCCTAACCTGTCATTGAGCCTGTTTCTCAGCAACTGTAGGTTGCTGGTGCTAGATTTCGAACTCGTAACGCTTGATAAACCACCCTCAACAGCGATTATCACCAACTGAGTTGCAGCTCAGTTGGTGATAATCGCTGTTGAGGGTGGGTTATCAAGGGTTGTGGTGTAACACCCATATCCGTCACATAGAATATAACAGAAGGTCTGGTCGGGGCCCCACGTCATATTCCACGGACAATCAGTGAAGTTACGTATTGAGACCATAATCCATAAGCACATCCTAACTCAGAGTGCATTCTAGCGGAACTATTTTAAGATTGTAACAAAAATCCAACCATACGAATGTCCACTAAACCAAACAGGAATGAAAAGATTAATACACAAAAGTTATGGTCTTAAGGCCTTACAAAGTTTTCTCAAATATTAATGTCTTACATACTTCGGCACGCAGGCCGACCATACATGAAACGATTAATAAAGACGTGCAATTTTGCTTTGGCCTTCAAGGGCCGGCTTAGCAACCATGGGCTTTAGTCCGCTATTTCCCGCTCGGCTCAGCTGCACCTACACGAAGACATTTCACCCAAAGGGTGGCAAAAAAAAACAACGGTCAGCATTAGCTGACCAAATTATAACGACCTCACCCCTCACTCGGGGTGGCGGTGCTCCTTCCCTGCAAGCAATTAACATTAATATAGAGGCATTCAGAACGTACAATTTAAACACCAATCACCACATATGTTAGCACGACTGTCCAACGCCCCGTGCTCTCATAGCACATTCTCGGGACACAGGACCTCAAAGGGTCACACCTCCGTTCTTTGCAACGGTCAGAAACGTTTGAGCTTTTAGTCTTTCAGGGTCAAAGCAAAAGACAAGGCCCCTATGCTAAAACAAAGTCATGATTATCCTCAAGAAACACACTTTGAATCACTCCAAATTGATCGTCATAGGGTTGGGTGCAGTTCAACTATTTCTCATGCTCAAATCGTCCAACTCGCAAGCCACGACGCGGGTCAGCATCCCCTTTTCTATTCGTATGATTCATAATCCTGTTATAATCATAGGCTAGCACTCATGGCTGCCTAAGCTGGGCCACAAAGGCTCTCAGCTCAACATATTGGCCTCCGGGTCTCCAAGAGACAGGCCTCACCAAATGGCCCCCAGGTCTCCATGAGACAGGCCTCACAAAACATTGGCCATCAGGTCTCTACGAGATAGGCCTCACAAAACATTGGCCACCATGTCTCTACGAGACAGGCCTCATAAAACATTGGCCACCAGGTCTTTACGAGACAGGCATCACAAACAATATTGCTCACTGGGAGCTACCGTCGGTGGTAGCTCTACCGCTATGCGGTAGGAAACAGACTATTGATTCCTCCCTTTCAAACGGGTGTTTTCCTGAAGTCCTTCTCCAGTACTCTCTCAACAGTCACCTGCACACCTCGCGACTCTGAAATTTACATATTACCATAGAGTCTTCTCTGGTATAAAAACAATCATTTCTAATTCAGACGAACCTGTCCGGATGGGCTTCACACGGCATGCTTATATTGTACTTTGATTCCGGATTCTAAATGCAAAGACAACGGGGATACACTTGATCTACCCGTCAGGAGAACTACATCCACATGTTCGTAGAGTATCTACCCTCACATGTCAAATAAAGGACTTCATATGTCCAAGGAAAAGGATCGTTACCCTTGAAGTTTGTTTCGGTGTCATAGAAGAGATTCTAGTTGAATGGAAACGACCGCTACGGCTTTGCCTCCGTAGATCCGAACTCATCTCGCAGATCAAAGCTCCAAAATTCTAACGGTGGCGAGATCTCCTGCATCCGACTCTCCTCCTCCTCGCTCCAGCCGCTCAGAACAAACCCTAAAAGAAATGAAGTGAAAATGTCACTTCATAGGTGTTGGAAACCACCCGTCACCACACATCTTCCCAAAACCCTGAGGTTATGGTAAGGGGGGACGGGGGTACATGAACACAAAGGATCGCCTACTGCAGGTGATGTGGGACTAACCCCAACCACAGGACCGCAGGGATATTCCGCCACACAAGGGGGGCCCACCGGGGTCAACACCCAGACCTGGAACGCGATGGGGAAAGCCCAAACATGCGGTCCCACACACACGTGTCCTACTGGCTAATATAATCTCAACACACCCCCGCAGCAGAACAACCTGGCTTTGATACTATGTTGGAAACCACCCGTCACCACACATCTTCCCAAAACCCCGAGGTTATGGTAAGGGGGGACGGGGGTACATGAACATAAAGGATCGCCTACTGCAGGCGATGTGGGACTAACCCCAACCACAGGACCGCAGGGATATTCCGCCACACAAGGGGGCCCATCGGGGTCAACACCCAGACCTGGAACGCGATGGGGAAAGCCCAAACATGCGGTCCCACACACACGTGTCTTGCTGGCTAATATAATCTCAACACACCCCCGCAGCAGGACAACCTCCTGATTCTGGTCCTGATTCTGTGCGCCCTCTCTGACCTCGCGACCTGTCCGCGCGGTTTGCTTCTTCTTCTCGCGGCCTGTCCCCGCGGCTTGTTTCTTCCGACTGCTTGCGCCTTGTTCGCGCGGCTTCTTCTCTCCTTGTCGTTGCCCTTTGTGTGCGCGACCTCTTTGTTTCTTCTTCTTCTTGTTGCGACCTGTTTGCCTCCCATCGGACTTTTCTCTGTTCGCGTGGTGTCTCTTTCTTTTGTTCGCGCGGTCTGTTTTCTAGCCGCTCGACTTCTTTCCCTCTGCTTGCTTCTGCGGTTTGGTCATGATTTTTCTGGCCGCTGGTATCTATCATCGTGACCGCTGCAGATCTCTTTCTCTAACCGCTGCGTTTTCTCTCTGTTCGTGCGGGTTCTTCCTTGTTTCGGCGGCCTCTCTTCCTTTCTTCCTTTAGCCGCCCCTGCCTGTTAGTCGTCGCGACCTCCTGTTAAGTCGCGCGGCTTGTGCTTCCCTTTTCTTCCCCTTTGCCTTGCTCTGCACCTTGGCCGTGGCCCTTCTTGCCGCTGGTGTGCTGTCACCGAGACCGCTATAGTTTTTATTCCTCCCTTCATGGCTTTCATATACTCCTCCAAGTTGTTTGCCTCGGTTGTCACGTCTTCTGGCAGTGCCCACGTTGTTACTCAAGGAAAATGGCTGATCGACACTGGTGCTACAAATCATATGACCGACAATCTCCAGTGTTTTTCTCTCCTAGAAACACATGATTGGTTGCCCCCGGTTATTCTCACTGACGGCTCTTCATCATCAGTCCATGGGACGGGGATAGTTCATGTCACTCCGTCTCTTCACTTAGCGGATACTCTATATGTGCCCCAGTTCCCGTGCAACTTATTATCTGTTACCTCTCTATGCAAGTAATTACAGTGTTCCGTCACATTTACTTCTACTTCTTGCTCTTTTCAGGATCCGGACTCCCAACGGACGATTGCTACTGGGACTGAGAGTGGCGGCATATACTTCATGGACAACATTTCTGCTTTTTCCACCTTCTCCACCATCTCCACAGATATTCTCCAATGGCATCTCCGCCTTGGTCATGCTCCTCCACGTCTTCTTCGTCAACTTCTGCCCCACCTTCCTCCACAAAGTCCTCCTCTCAACTGTGAGGCCTATCAGCTTGGCAAGCATCACCGCTCCTCCTTCCCTCCAAAGCACGTTCGTGGCTCCACCCGTCCATTTGATCTCATCCACTCCGATATTTGGGGTCCTTCTCCTACTCTTACCATTGGTCGGGGTAGTTCATATTTTGTCACATTCATTGATGATTTCTCTCGCTGTACGTGGGTGTATCTATTAAAAGATCGCTCTGAATTATTCTCTGTATGGACGTCCTTCTATCTCATGATCCAAACTCAGTTTAATGTTTCTATCAAAGTTTTTCGATTTGATAATGCCAAAGAATATATCAGTCATGACTTTTCTACATTCTGCATGCAAAATGAGATTATTCATCAAACTAGTTGTGTCTATACTTCACAACAAAATGGTGTGGCCGAACGCAAAAATCGTCACCTCCTCGATGTCGCTCGTACCTTGATGACCCAGATGCATGTTCATCGCTCTTATTGGGGCTATGTTGTTCTCCTTGCCTGCTACCTTATCAATCGCATTCCCTCTACGGTTCTCCACGGAAAAACCTCATTCTCCATTCTGTATCCGGGCAAGGAGCTGTTTCCTCTACCTCTCCAAATCTTTGGATGCACTGCCTTTGTGCATACCCCTTCTGCCACCAGTGATAAGCTCTCCCCTCGCTCCACCAAATGTGTCTTTCTGGGGTTCTCCACCACTCAGAAAGGCTATTGTTGTTTTGATCCCGTCCTTCGTAAGCAGTTCGTCTCTGCTGACGTCACCTTCTTCGAGAATACCTCCTACTTCTTGGAGGACTCCTCTCCTCTTCTCCCAGCTTCTGATTCTCCTGCCATTCCCTTCGTTCCCTCGCCTCCTACTACGATCTCCACACCTACACCGTCTCCATCCACTCCTCTCCCTCCACCTCTCTCTCTCCCTCCTCCGCCACCCTCTCCCTCATCTCCGCCGCCGTCGCTCTCTACTCCCGGGCCAGCTTTCTCTACCACGGATGCTCCGGATGTCGCGGGACCCGCTGACCTGGATCTTCCTATAGCTCTTCGCAAAGGGGTGCGGACGTGTACCCTACACCCCCTTGTTGTTGTTGTTTCCTATGATCGTCTTACCCCTTCTCGCAGGACATTTGCACTGGCTATCTCTGCCACTGCCACACCCCGCTCCTACCAGGAGGCCCTTACTATTCCTCATTGGAAGATGGCCATGGATGAGGAAATGACGACCCTAACTGAGCGGGGTACCTGGACTCTTGTTCCTTCTCCCTTCGGCACTGATGTTGTTGGCTGTCGCTGGGTCTTTGTGGTCAAATTTGGCCCCGACGGCACTGTGGATCGTTATAAGGCTCGCCTTGTTGCTAAGGGCTTTACTCAGACCTATGGGGTTGATTACTTTGACACCTTCTCCCCTGTGGCTCGTCTCAGCACTATCCGGGTCCTTCTCTCTGTGGCGGTAAATAGGGATTGGCCGATTTCCCAGCTGGATGTCAAGAATGCCTTCCTTTATGGTGATCTTCACGAGGCCGTTTACATGGAGCAACCTCCTGGGTATGTTGCTCAGGGGGAGACACGAGTATGTCGGCTGAAGAAGGCAATTTATGGCCTCAAGCAGAGCCCTCGAGCATGGTTTGACAAGTTCAGCGGCATCGTGGCGGCCGTTGGTTTTGCGCGAAGCTCTGCCGATCACTCTCTATTTATTCGCAAAACTCCTTCGGGGCTGGTTGTTCTTGCTGTGTACGTCGATGATATTTGTTGGGTACATTAGTCAAATGTACCTGATTTGAAGAAGCCTCACCTAACTCAATGATATACATCATAATGTGTTTGATGTTTGTTTGAGTTACTTGTGCAGGTTAGGTACTCACTGGACTGAAGCTAAAAGTTTCTAAGTCCATGTGTCGACACCCAGAGGGAAAGTGTCGACACTTGAGAAAGCTTGTGTCGACACCCAGACAAGCAGTGTCGACACTTGGAGTCATTGTGTCGACACCTGGAATGAAGAGTCGACACCAGACAGAAAGTGTCGACACTTGGAGCTGTGTCGACACTCAGTGAAGAAGTATGCAGAAAAGCAGTGTCGACACTTAGCTGAAGTGTCGACACCCTGAAGAACTGTGTCTACACCAGAAAGTGTCGACACTTGGAGTTGTGTCGACACTCAGCAAAAATCTGCAGAGTCTAAGTACAAGTGTCGACACTCAACACAATGTGTCGACACTCAAACAGCAGAGTCAACATATGAAGAATGTGTCGACACTCAACACAATGTGTCGACACACACACAAAGGAGTCAACACTTGAAGTATGTGTCGACACTCAGCACAATGTGTCGACACACAACTAGAAGAGTCAACACTTGAAGAAAGTGTCGACACCCAGCACAATGTGTCGACACTTAGTTGAAGACTCTACACTTGAAGAAAGTGTCGACATAAGGAGCTGTGTCGACACTTAGCAAAGAACAGAAAAGTTTACAAAATATTCTAAGTACAAGTGTCGACACTAAGGGAATGTGTCGACACTCAGCTGAAGAAACAAGATTGAAGACTTGTGTCGACACCAAGAAGCAGTGTCGACACTTGACAGTTTCAACACATGAAGATGTGTCGACACAAAGAACATGTGTCGACACTTAGAAGAATACAGTTAAAGAATGAAGAACAAGTACTTGTGTCGACACTCAATTTCAGTGTCGACACATGCAGAAGAATTTGTGTCGAGACATACAGGGAATTGTGTCGACACCTTGTAGACTTGTGTCGACACTTACACAACATGCGTCGACACTTGGTCTATAAGTGTCGACACTTAAGAACAGAAAGTCTCGACACTATCTGACAGTTAGAGAATTTCAAGAAGTGACTGGTTGACATGACAGCTGCCGATCCAGCCGGTCTACAGCAACTGTCAGAGAAGTCAGAAGTCTGTTATGAACCGGACCAGCCGGTTACCATGAAGGAAGCCTATAAATAGGCACTCACAGTTTACAGAAGTGGTTGTTGATGTAAGAATTACAAGTTGTTCTTTCAAGTAGTAAGAATAATTAAAGTGGTTGATCAGATCATCAGAAAAGTGATACACAGAGGATCAACACAAGAAGATCTGGCAGTCCAACTGCAGATCTAAGAAGTTGGAGAGAGAGAGAGCTCCAATCAAGAATTCAGTCTTTGGAACTAAGGCTGAGAAGAAGGATTCAGAATCATCTGTATCTCAAGAAGCAGAGGTCAAGGATCAACTGCAGAAGATTCAGACTAATTCAGTTCTAACTCAAGAAGCTTTGAAGGAAGCTAAGTCAGTTTGGATCTAACTGAGTTCTTCCAAGAACTCTTCAAGAAACTCTCAACTCCTCTCTTATTTTCTGAGTTGTAGAGATAGCTATTGTATTTCTATTTTAACTTGTAGGATCCATTGGATCTGAGAGAATTGTAAGCCTATATTATAAAGGCTGAGGGTAGGGCTTGGTTGCCTGAGTGTAGGAGTTGAAGAACTCTGAGTGTAGGCCTTAATTGGCTGAGTGTAGGCCTGGGTGGCTGAGTGTAGGCCTTGGTGGCTGAGTGTAAGGCTTTGGGCCTGAGGTGTAGGAACCTAGTTGGGTTCTGAGATAGTGGAGAAGGTTGGCCGAATCTAGTACACTGCTAGATAGGCGAAGGGGGAAAGTGGATGTACCCAAAAATTGGGGAACCACTATAAATCTGTGTGTCTGCTGTGCTGTGCTGTGCATGAACTGTTTATATTCTGTTATTGTTGTTAGCTGTAGAAATCTGTGAGATAACTGTTTTGCTGCCAACAAAGTTTTAAAAAGGTTTAGGTCACCTATTCACCCCCCCCCCCCCCCTCTAGGTGTTTAGGTACCATAACTTTCAATATTCTTCTCACTGGCGATGACCAGGAAGGGGTAGCCCTGACAAAGCGACATCTTCGCCAACATCTGATCACAAAAGATATGGGCTCTCCAAAGTACTTTCTGGGGATCGAAATCTCTCGGAAGCCCGACTCCTTAGTTTTCTCTCAGCGTAAGTATGCCCTTGATCTTTTAAAAGAGGCAGGATTGACTGGAGCAAAACCTGCCTGATGCCCCATGACAACTAGAGAAGACAAAATCTGGACAGATGATTCGCCTCCTCTTTCAGATAGTTCGCGGTACAGGCGTCTGGTTGGTAAGCTCATATATCTCACAGTGACCAGGCCCGACATCTCCTATGTTGTGGGCAAGGTGAGTCAATTCATGCAAGCACCTAGGGAGTGTCATCTACAGTCCGCCTTGCGGATCTTGGAGTATGTCAAAGCAGCGCCTGGGAAAGGATTACCTTTTCAGAAGAATGGTCATCTGAGGATTGAAGCATACTCAGATGCAAGTTATGGTGATGATAAAGGGGATCGCAAGTCAACCTCAGGTTTTTGCACCTTTGTTGGGGGAAATCTGGTGAGCTGGAAGAGCAAGAAGCAGTCTGTTGTCTCCAGGTCCAGTGCAGAAGCTGAGTATCGCAGTATGGCGTCGACCACTTGTGAGTTAAAATGGCTGCGGGCTCTCATGCTAGATTTAGGAGAGGTCTACAACCATCCTCTACCTATGTTCTGTGATAACAATGTCGCCATATACATCTCCAAAAATCCGGTCTTCCATGAAAGAACAAAGCACATTGAGGTCGACTGTCATTTCATTCGTGAAGAGATCTTAAAGAAACAAATTTGCACTCCCTTTGTCACTTCTGATAAAGAGCTGGCTGACATCTTCATCAAGGCAGTTTCCGCCTCGTTTCTTCATGTTTGCGACAAGCTGGGCATGATCGATATATATGCTCCAGCTTGAGGGGGAGTGTTAAAGTTGGTGACCGGGCGGTCTGGCAGTCTGTCTTGGCGGGTTGAAGACCGCGCGGTCTGGCGGTTTGTCTCAGCCGGCCTGGAGACCGGGCGGTCTAGCGGTCTACACTTGCAATCTCTCTTTCTCTCTGGTGGTAGCCGTGCGGTTAGCCCTTCTGTCTAACCGCGCGGCTTGTGCGGTTTGTTTTGTATAGTCCGCTTAGTCCTGTATATTTTTAGTCTCACATCTCTTATTTGTATTCTCTCATCTCTCCTCCATTCTATATAAGGGAGGGCATACCTTTGTAATAGATATCTTTTTGGATAATAAAACTTTCAATTATTCAAAACTCTGGCTTGTTTTTGGTCGTTTGTTCGCTACTTTAACAATAGGCTTTTAAACTGAGCTACTATCACGCGGTATCTAGCTACCGCCGCGCGGTACCCTCAAACGACGGCTTGTTCCGCAAGCCAGCGCGCAAAACCTTCAATCACACACTAACACGTGTCCGCGTCATAACTGCTCTGCTACCGCCCCGCGATATCTTACTATCAACGGGAGATAGCTGGTTCGTCTCATAACCAATGCAGGAACGATAAAAGCACAGCTACCGCCAGTGCTAGCCCTTCCGCTGGGCGGTAGCTCACTAAGAGCCTTGACAAATAAATCAGCTCTGCTACCGCCGCGCGATAACATTCTACCACCGCGCGGTAGACGATGCGTCATATCAATACGGCGCTCTCGACGCCTGACGCTACCGACACGTGGTACATCACAGAGAGGTATATCAATTTAAATAGGTTTGCTACCGCCGACGTTAACCCTACCATCGGGCGGTATCTCACAGAAACCATTTTCTGTCTTAGGAAACTTGGGGGTTACATGCGGGTTCGAAACCTAGCGCCAACAACCTACTGGTGATAATCATTGTTGAGGGTGGGTTATCAAGGGTTGCGGGTTCGACACCTAGTGCCAACAACCTACTGTTGCTGAGAAACAGACTTAGTGACGGGTGGGGGTGGCACCAGGCTGCAACCCTTGTATATTCTGTTGTACCACCGGAAGCGGTGCTTCCTGGTGGGCCGACGGCGCCAGGTTGCCTTCCTGGGACGTTATAAAAAAAGTTAACGACTCAGGAAGGCAACCTGGCGCCTCCAACAGCCGAATATAAAAGGGTTGCAGCCCGGTGCCACCCGTCATTGAGCCTATTTCTTAGCAATAGTAGGTTATTGGCACTAGGTTTCGAACCCGCAACCCTTGATAACCCACCCTCAACAGCGATTATCACCAACTTTTTTTAACGGCCCAAGAAGGCAACCCGGCGCCTTCGGTCCACCAGGAAGCACCACTTCTAGTGGTACAGCCGAATATACAAGGGTTGCAGCCCGGTACCACCCCAACCCATCACTGAGCATGTTTCTCAGCAACAGTAGGTTGTTGGCACTAGGTTTCGAACCTGCAACCCTTGATAACCGCATGTTTCTTAGTTGCAGCTCAGTTGGTGATAATTGTTGTTGAGGGTGGGTTATCAAAGGTTTCAGGTTCGAAACCTAGCGCCAACAACCTACTGTTGTTAAGAAATAGGCTCAGTGACGGGTTGGAGTGGCACCAGGCTGCAGCCCTTGTATATTCGGCTGTACCACTGGAAGCCGTGCTTCCTGGTGGGCAGGCGGCGCCAGGTTGCCTTCCTGGGCCGTTATAGTGGTTGGCTGGACCGACTCCGGATTCTTTCTGGGCGAGACCTCCTCATGGTACTGTCCTTCTGTAGGTTTGACCAGGGATAATGGTGCAGATGCTTTCTCTCTATGGAGCTCTCTGAGGAATATGTGTCGCGCGAGCCGCTCGACTTCCTCCTTCAAGTGTATGCCCTCCTCTGTATCTTGTTTGGTCTCTTTGTGAAAGTGGAAATACTGGGACTGGTCGCCCCTGCCTCGTGGGAGCGCCTTTGGCCCCCGAAGTTGTGGGTTGTTCCTCAGGGCTCACAGAACCTTTGTGTGAGAGAGACCGAGCTCGGCAAAGCGTTGCTGCCCCCCCCCCCCCACGACTCGTGAAGTTTCACAGGGATTTCTATCGCATTTTTGGGGGGTTGGGCTTCCTGCGGGAAGTGCCCCCCCCCCCCCCCCCCCCCCCCCCCCCCCCCGAGCTTCTGTGTGGCGCGTGGCATAACCCACTAAGCGATCAGTATCCTGAAGGAAATGACCTCTGTCTGCCTTCGACGGGGCATGCCCCCAAGGTATGGGAGGCTCCCATTTCCCTTAGCATAATAAGTGCTTGTGCTTGACACTCTTCCATCTAGCACATCCATTCTTCCACTAATGATGCTAGTGAGGCGATTACCTCCTCGAGCCACGGCGTAGGGCTAGCGCGCAAGCTGTTGGATGCCTAGTCACTGGGCGCTTTGTAAGATAGTTGGCTGGCGGTGCGCGTGCTTCCCTTTGTCATTACTGCTATAGTTGGAGTACACTGTAACTTGTCAGAGCTTTTGAGAACACCTTCCTACATATGGTGCCAAACTGTTGCGGGTCGCCCGGTCTTTTCTCGGTCCGGAGAAATCAGACCACCTTAGCTCAGAATTGGACCGGGCGCGCAAAGAGTCAAAGTAAGCAGCAACAAAAGACAAGAGGCTTTTTTGACGTGGAAAACCGGGAAATGGTGGAAAATCACGTGTCTGGATTTGTGTCGAGCCAAAATCCACTAGTTCCTTTAAGTTTACAGGGATTGAGATTTGATCTCGAAGGGCGACAAGCCGCTTCTCTGTTATAATTGCAATGTGCAAAAATGAGAGAATGAAACCAAGTCATGGAGCCTCAATGAAAGCGCTTCAGCATTAGAAAAATGTTAAGTCCACGGAATCTCGATGGAAGCGTTCTGACCTGTAAATTTGGCTAAATCCACGGAACCTCGATGGAAGCGTTCCATCCTGGAAATTTGACTGTCCACGGAACCTTGGTGGAAGCATTTCAACTGGGAAAATCTCTAAGTCCACGGAGCTTTTGCGCAAGGAAAGGAGCAGAGCGAATTCCTAAGCGGAGGATCGTCCTAAGGCCACAATCTCGCAGGAAAATCTCAGAGCTCTCTCTTGTCTCTGAAGTTGTTTGTCTTCAAATGAAAGCATGGGGCCTATTTATTATTTTCTGGAGGAATACGTCGGTAATTGCGTCGGGGCGAATTTTGTGTTAGCGAATTGCGTCGTTCCATTTTGAACACATGGATCACCAATTTTAGCAAAACGACGGAAGTGCCCCCTGGGTGACTCGGGCAAGGCGCCCGGATGCGGCCATGCCAGTGGGGCGTGCCGCGCGGGGGGGGGGGGGGGGGGGGGGGGGGGGGGGGGGGGGCACCGCACGCGGAGAGAGAGAGGTGCGCGGGTGGCGCGCCGTGCGGGGAGTGGGTAGAACGCGCGCGGGGGCACGGCCGTGTGGCATAGAATCTGGCTGCTCGCGGGCGCACGGGACGGCTGTGCGCGGTCGCGTGGCAGCGCGGGCTGCACGCGCGTGCTGGCCGCGCAGTGGCTGCTCGCGCGCAGGCCGCACACTCCTGCGTGCAGGCCGTGCGCCCCTGTGTGGCCTAGCCGTGCACATGCGCGGGGTTCGACCTTTTTTCGGGTGCTTCCATGACTAGGGGGAGTGCGGCTTCGTGTGCGTGATTCGGCCAGTTGGGTCTACACGTCCATTGTCTGAGTCTTTTCGGTTTGACTTTGCATGGATACATTCCTAGCTTCTTGATCCATTAAGGCTCCGTTTGGGGGGACTTACTTTCACTGGTCAAGCGGTTACGACCGCATGAATCAGACCGTAATTAAGGTGCGGTTTATGCAATCATAACCTCTTGACCGGTGAAAATAAGCACCCCCCCCCCCCCCCCCCCAAAACAAAGCCTAAATCTTTCTAAGAAGTCATTTCATCAACAGAAGAGTCATTGTTAACCCCAAAAATCACTCATACAATTGACTGAAGTTCAAGACATTTTGTTCTTTGAAAACCTGAAGATGAAATTGTGGAGCATGCTATATCTTCCTGAACATTTTGATGAGCAACAGATGTAGCAGCCGATGTTCGTCCCAATTCAGAAACCCAACGTCCCCTCTTTTTCATTATTCGACATCTCCCTGTCAAATTAGCCTACTGCTAACTGGTTTTGCTTCCCTGAAGCAGATTTTGTTGTGAGTATTTTACTACTATATTTATTTTGCTTCCCAATTGCATAATTCATTCTGAACATTTGTCTAATTTTGTGTTTGTTTCTTGTTAGAGCTGACCGTAACGATTACGTCTATTTAAAATCAACAATTTTGCTCATTTTATAATTTTTGTTGTTTCTTGTTGAGCTGACCGTAACGATTTTATTTAAAATCAACAATTTTGCATGTAAATCTCGTGTGAACTTTTATATTTTTGGCTCTAATATAAGTACAAATTTTGGACTACAAGCATAATTTTGAACTTCAAATATATTGTATGGACTGCAAATAGCTATTTCTGAACTACTGCTAATATCAATTCTCTCTCTTTTTTTACTATTAGCAAACCACATCAGAAAAGAACACCCAGCTCACCTTCGACGCCGCGTGAAACTACAAGTGGACTCGCTCCTCGTCCGCAATTGACCAGAAAAGAACCATGTGCATAGCTGGTGCAGTGGATTAGCTAGAGAAGATGGTTGTTAGCGACTCCGCTCTTGTTGAACAACTTTCATCTCAATGCTCTTTGTTTTGAGTCAATGCCTGGATCAAGAAAAGAGAGTTAGGCTCCGTTTGGGGGAACTTATTTTCACCGGTCAAGCGGTCACGACCGCATGAACCGGGACTTAATTACGGTCCGGTACATGCGGTCGTGACCGCTTGACCGGTAAAAATAAGTCCCTCCAAACGGAGCCTTAATAACTTTCTCCAAATTGCAGTAGGAAAAGCTTAATGGCAGCTAGATGGTTGATGCAGGATTTCTCAGGAAGAGGTCTTAGGATTCGAAAAAGCAAGATCTCCTGTCTGATTGATAAGGGCTCTTTCAGAGATCTCGTTCTGCCTCACCAAGTAGTTCTCCAGCGGTGTTTCGGAAATCCTTCCGGAAGGAAGGGTTTTTATTTATTTATGGGGGCGGTTTACTAGTAATCAATTGATTTTCAAATAGTCATTTTTAAAGTTGATGGTTTGCTAGTAGTAATAGTTTGCTGGTAGTAATAGTTTGCTACAAGCCAAACAGGATTTGCTGATAACAACATCCATAAAAATGGTATGTTGCTACAGTTTAACTGATAGTTAAACCTTAGGTCGAGAGTGAGTTGAACATGTAAATAGTCCCAACAGTTGACAGCAAGACGTTTAACATGAAAAAAAACCCAGAATGGGGGAAAATCGACGGGGGCGGATTTGTGCAGACCAAATTCACTATCTTTCGGAGTGTTACAAAAAAATGTTTCTCGAGGATGACAAGTCACCGTTTGCTACAATTAAGCTTTATGGTTCATGAGGGTCGCTTGGAGAAGAGCACTGGGAGGCGTGCTCGAGAGCAATCTGGAAGGATGAATGCAGCAATGGGGGCTCTGTACTCGAAGCACAGAGCTGAAGGAGATCTTTGAGCTGTCACTGAAGGAGATATTTGAGCCGTCTACGAGGGGATCTTTGAGGACCAAAGGAGATCGTCGAGCTCCGAAGCAAATTTTCAAGCTCCGAAGGAGATCTTTTACCTCCGAAATAGGTCTTCGAAGCAATCTTCAAACACCGAATTAGATCTCTAGGAAATTTTCAAGGGAAGACTCAGGATCTCTCTATGGCGTTGAAGGCAAGGTGTCTTTAAATGAGGGCTCATGATCCTTTTTTATACTCTTTGAGAGAAGCAACTCGGCAATTGCGTCAAAAAAATGTTATTATTAATAATGTGGATAACTTCTATTGAAATAATCAATCCCCAAAAATATTATTGTGTCTGACTCCAACTACAAAGAGATTGCTCCAGTCAAGCACAATGTTTTACCTTCATCTCAAAATGCTTGAGATAAAATTTATTAAAGTAGAATAGAAAAATAAATTTTTATTCTATTAAATGAGATAAATTTTTCATGACACCCTTATTTTTTTTATATTAAAAAAATAAAAATTAATTAATATAATGTTAGTGAAATTATTTAAATTTTCAAGCTTTGAAGGATATCTTTCATCTCCTAAATTTTGTCTTCAAAGTTATCTTCAATCACAGAAGAAAATCACTAGAAAATTTTCAAGGGAAGACTCGGGATCTCTCTATGACGTCGAAGGCAAGGTGTCTTTAAATAAATAAAGACTCATGACCCTTTTTTTGTAGCCTTTGAGAGGAGCATCTTGGCAATTGCATCAAAAAAAATGTTATGATTAATAATGTGCATAACTTCTATTGAAATAATCAATCCCCAAAAATGCTATTTTATGTCTGACTCCAACTACAAAGAGGCCGCTCAATCCGTTCAAGAACACTGTTTTATCCTTCATCTCTAAATGCTCCATCTTCCACCGCCACCACCCACCCAAACAAATCATATTCAAGTTTATTAATGGTTCAAGAATTTGATTCTTCGTGATAGAACCAATCACGATATCAAAGCTAGAGATCATATTCAGGCGAAAGCATAATTTTGTCGAGGATGTTAGAATATTTAGTTATATGTCCGCGCGTGTCAGGACCGACTCGGAACGACCCAACGGGTTACGTGTCACTAGGGTGTAACGCTCTACGCTGGAGATACTATATAAGGTCATTCCACACCGATGAGCCTTAGTGGACTATCTTGAGCGGAGCCTTCTACATTCTCAAGGTAGGAAATTAGGGTTTCCGCTCGTTCTCCTGTTCGCTCTCTCGCACTCGTCTTTGCGATACCGCCGATCTGGTTCTCTCGTTTTCCCGTTGCCGCTCAATCAGAGGAGAACTCGTTGTCTCTGTTCACGCTGCACTTGATCGGGAAAAGATCGTGATCGAGGTTTCCACAGAGATTCGTGGCCGCCAATTTCCGCCGATCGGGAAGCAGGGTGCCGCTGTGTTCCACCGATTTCGCAGAGTGGCTCTGTTCTTCCTCAAGTTTCCGGCGCCGCTCATCCTAGATCGTCGGTCGGGAGTTTCGCCGACAGCAAATCCTTCATCTCTCCCGTCTCCGTCGGATCTGGAAAGGGACGTGGTTGTTCGTCGCAAATCGTGGAAGAGAAAGGCTTCCATTCGCAAATCGAGAAGGAGATCGCATCTTGTCGTTCGCGATTCGTCCGTTCCGCTCCTAGATCTGGAACTAGGCAGGTCGTTCTTGCGTGAAAACCCCGATCTGGTCTCATTTCTTCCTCATCACCGATCGCTGGAAGGAAGGAAACTCAGACTGGTTCCAACCGATCTACCGTTTCCATCATTTGAACCCTTCTGGTTATAGTTAACAATGCAGATCGTGCAGTTCGTGCTGCTGAGAGGGATCTCAGCTATCACTGCAGATCGTGCAGTTTTCACAAGTTCCTACTGCAGATCATTCAAGTGCAAATCTTGATTTTGTTTTTGGATTTCTTAGATCTCAGTTACAGAACAGGCTTTGTTTTTCCTAGATCTATTCAAAGGAGCCGATTGGATCTCGTCTCTAAGATTGTTATAGTCAGATCTATACAGGCTTTGATTTTATTTGAGGGGATTTGCTCCTCCAGAGCATTCAGATCTTGTTGCTGGAATTCATTGGTGCTCATAAATCTTGGACCCATTTCATAGATCCAAGATACTTCTATAGCCGGAGAGGAGCAAATTATTTCTTGGATTGGATCTGAAGTTTTCTGACATCTTCACACGGCACAGGTGACCCCGTTCTAGCATTTTTATTTCTGTTTTAAATCTAGAACTATGTCGAAGAAAAGCGCACTCGATACTATAGAACTGCAGTCGTTCGACGCCTCCGACTTTCTCAGTTGGAAAATTCAAGTCCAACTAGGAATGAAGGAACGCGAGATTTTCTATACTGTTCAGAGCGATTTCGCTTCTACCGTCGAGGACGTGGACGAGTACCAGTGGAACAAGATTGTCACAACCCGCACTTTCTCAACGTAAAAATCGTATCAGATAAGAGAAAACACGCGTCGTGATGCCACGCCGTGCAGGGGATAACTGCACACGCTCAGGCAAAACTCCAGACGATAGGTTTTAAGGAAAATTGTTAATTAAGTATGAAAGAAAAATCAGTTTTGATGAATGGCCGTATCCCTCGGCCCGGTGGATCAGCTAGTCCACAGTTAAAATTATATATATACACAGCAGAAAATACTTTGGTTCAATTAAGTGACACCCTAAATGAGCATAAGTGTCCCCGGGGGACGACTTATGCGTGCACAACTCTAAGGTGAGTATAGTAGGTATGGAAAATAGTGTTTTACGCTGAGGAAAATTAGTGTCTTGGGTTTAGAAACATGATATGCATGGGGGTACATATAATAATACTTTTAGGTTTTAAAATATCTAACATGCAACCTAGCATAAATCCTTCCCAGAAGCAAGTAATCAACCTCAAATAGGCAAAATACAGCAGTTTAAATTCATATTCAGCATCACAAGAAGCCACTAGTGGGCGCCAACAACCTGACACGAACCCACTGGCGAGTATGTATATCTATACAGAAGAGTAAAGAACTACCTCACAACAAAAGGGGATCAGCAATCTCAGCTACCCTAGAGGCCACCAACAAGCCCCTCCAAAAGAACTAGCCGCTGAACTGGCTACAACCTGGAACCTGAGGCATTCAAGAAAAGAACACCTCAGCAAGGAAACAATCAAAAGTAAAATAGAGCAATAGGTTAATGAGCAAATAAGATGAAGGGTTACCAACCCGGCAACAAACTTCTATAAGCAAAAGAAAAAGAGAATGGTAGTAGGAAAAGAGTACTGTCTAAAACACTGCAGAGCACACCAAGAGCGAGCAATAAACCAACATGCCCTACCAAAAGAGCCTGCAATAGCATCAGGACACATACATGTGCCAAAGAGAAGGGTAAACATAAACAGGAAAGGGACTAACAGTCCTAACACGTGGGTAAGCGGCAGTGGTCAAAACATGGGTCTGAATGCATAACCAGAATCAGACCCAAAAAGGGCTAAGGGGTCAAACAGTGGCAGCTTTAGGGTCCCACACACACCAACCCAATCCGGGGCAAAAGGCGGTGGCCACAGCTCTCCACATAAAACCACCCCTCCAGAGGCCACCAAAACTCCACCACCTGCCACAACCCAAGAGTCGGCATGCAGAAAAAATTAGCCGAACACCCAATGCCCCCCTCCTAGGGAAAAGTCTCACTAACAGTCCTAAGAAACACACGAACCCAAGGCAAAAACGTCGGGTCCAACCGACGCGGCCTTGCACGCCTAACCAAAACCAACCCCGAGTCTCCCTGACCCCAAAACAAGGGCAGCACCCAGTGTCGACACGATGTGTCGACACCTCTGCGGCCGGTGTCGACACAAGGTGTCGACACTGCCGCTGCGGGTGTCGACACCAAGTGTCGACACCACTGCGGCCGGTGTCGACACAAGGTGTCGACACTGCCGCTGCGGGTGTCGACACCAAGTGTCGAACACCACTGCGGCCGGTGTCGACACAAGGTGTCGACACTGCCGCTGCGGGTGTTGACACCAAGTGTCGACACCACTGCGGCCGGTGTCGACACAAGGTGTCGACACTGCCGCTGCGGGTGTCGACACCAAGTGTCGACACCACTGCGGCCGGTGTCGACACAAGGTGTCGACACCCCGACCGGCCGGTGTCGACACCAAGTGTCGACACCCTGACAGGCTGGTGTCGACACTAAGGTGTCGACACCCTGACTGGCTGGTGTCGACACCAAGGTGTCGACACCCTGACTGGCTTCAGGCGCCAGATCCAGCACACAACCAGGAACGAAAACGAGGATTCTCTCTCTCCCTAGAGTACAACATCCACCGGCAATGACAGCTACTCGACCTAAACCGAACCAAAACTGTCCCTAAAAGACACAATCCCTCAGAAAACTGAGATTTAACTGTAACTTTCTACACTAACCACAGTATGATCGGGCACAAACCCTAGCTTACACCTAAGATCTAAACAAGAAAGAGATAAAAATCAGCTCAAAAGAAAGACAAAGATCAGCTTTGGCAAGGATGAGGGGACATCACTTGCCTCAATACCAGAAAAGCTTGGCCGGCGGCATCCCCCACTCTCGGATCTAGCCGCAGAGCACCAGCTGAGGAGCAGAAAGAGTGCAGATCCAGGCGAGGGCAGTCCAGATCCACTCTCGAAACCAAAATCCGACCGCAAAAACTCCAGGAAAACGGCGTCCGAATGCTAGGGTAGGCCGGCGATGCTCTTCCTCTCGTACAGGCGACGGGCGACGGCTTCTTCCAAGCAGAGAAACAGGAAAAGAACAAGAAGGAACCCAGCCCTAAAACTGACCCAAGACTATATATATATCAGTTTTAATAATAAACAACCCACATATCAATAATTATTTACACTTAATAGCAAAACAACCCGAAACCCGAAACTTCTCGGAAAAAGACGAAATTCACGCCGCAGCTAAAAACCCACGCTACGAACGCAACTACGAAGTCGAAATTAGCATCCGACGAACAAAACCCGGGATAACACCTCCCGAAGCCAAAACACAAGCATTCCCTAAGAGGCCCAGCCGAGTCATCAAACAGACTCCGGCTAGCTGGGGAATCTTGCTAACAGGCTACAAACAGGCTACACAGGGAACCCTAAGAGCTAAGACCACGCTCTACAACGGCAAAAAGCCGGAAATACGCCATCGTAACGCCAGCCAAAGATCAAACAAAACACAGAAAAACCGGGGGCGTTACAGCCACTCCCCCTAAAAGAAAGTTTTGCCTCGAAACTTTACTCACAACACCCCTATAAAGAAGGAGAGAGAAAAAGCCGGGAAAGGGCTAAATAAATAATAAAATAGAACATACCAAGCACAAGATCAGGGAAACAGATGAGGGTGAGCCTCCCTCATAGCCGACTCCAACTCCCAAGTCGCGCTTTCCACTTCTTGATTTCTCCATAAAACCTTAACCATCGGAATAGTCTTCTTCCGCAACGCCCGAACTTGAGAATCCAAAATGCGAACAGGCACCTCCACATAAGAAAGATTCGGCTCCAACTGAGGCACAGAATCCAAAACCTGCCTGCCATTCATCACACATTTTCGCAGCTGACTGACGTGAAAGACATCATGCACGCCAGGGAAATTTGCGGGCAAAGCCAGCCTGTAGGCTGATACCCCAATCCGCTCAACAATCGGAAACGGCCCCACGTACCTCGGGTCCAACTTCCTATTCTTGCCAAACCGCTTGACTCCAATCAACGGGGAGACCTTTAAGAACACCAAGTCCCCCACAACAAATTCCAAGTCCGATCTACGCCGATTGGCGTTCTTCTCATATCTCTCTTGGGCTAACCGAAGCTTTTCCCGAATAAGCTTCACAGCGGTTTCCATCTCCTCAAGTGCTTCTGGGCCCAACAAAGGTCCCTCGCCTAGCTCAGCCCAAAACAAGGGAGTCCTGCAGCGCCTCCCATACAAAGCTTCAAAGGGAGCCATTTGCAAGCTTTCTTGATAACTGTTGTTATATGCGAACTCCATAAGCCGCAAGCGCTCGTCCCACGCTCCTCCGTGGTCCAGAATATAGCATCGGATCATATCTTCCACAATCTGATTTACTCGCTCCGTCTGACCATTGGTCTGCGGATGATAAGCCGTGGAGTATCTCAAATCTGTACCCAACCCTTCTTGAAGGCTCTTCCAAAAACGAGACGTGAACCTGGAGTCTCGATCTGATATGATACTTACGGGTACACCATGCAATCTGACAACCTCTTCCAGATACAGCTCGGATATCTTCCTCATCGGATAATCGATCTTAAATGGTACGAAATGAGCGCTCTTCGTCAATCTGTCTACAATTACCCAAACTGAATCATGCCCCTTAGGAGATCTCGGTAAGCCGGTAATGAAATCCATCGAGATACTCTCCCACTTCCACATCGGAATCTCCAAGGGAGTCAGCTTGCCACCAGGCCTCCCATGGTCGGCTTTCACACGCCTGCAAGTGAAACACTCTGAAACAAATCTGGCTATGTCCTTCTTCATCCCGTACCACCAGGCAATTTGTTTTAAATCATGATACATCTTGGTAGACCCTGGATGGTAGGCAACACTAGATCCGTGGGCGTCTTTGCACACCATGTCCCGGATATCTCCAACTGCGGGGATGCAAAACCTGCCACGGTACTTCAAGGTACCCGCATCATCTATAGAGAAATCTGGTAATTCACCCCTCTCAGCTCGAAGATACAAATGCAGAAGATCGGGATCGTCCTTCTGATGCAGTCTCGTAAGTGTAATCCACGAAGGTTCTGCTACTGCTATGCTACTCTGCGAATCACAGCTTCCCACAGAAATGTCCATCAACAGAAACTCTTCCACTAGACGCTCGGCGGAAAGATTAAAAATCTTACCTGACTTCCGACTCAGGGCATCAGCCACCACATTTGCCTTGCCTGGATGATACTGAATTTCAACATCATAGTCGGTCACGTACTCCAACCACCGCCGCTGGCGCAGATTCAATTCTTTCTGAGTGAAGACATACTTCAGACTCTTATGATCCGTGAAAATCTTGCACTGCGCGCCATATAGCAAATGCCTCCACAATTTCAACGCATAGATCACAGCTGCAAACTCCAGGTCATGCGTAGGGTAGTTCCTCTCGTGAGTCTTTAGCTGCCTCGACCCGTACGCAATCACCTTTCCGCCCTGCATCAAAACGCAGCCCAGACCGACATGCGACGCATCCACATATATATCATACTCACTACCCTCCGTAGGCAAAGACAAAATTGGAGCCGAACATAGCCTTCTTTTCAGTTCCTCAAAAGCCTTCTCACACTTGTCATCCCATATAAAGGCTACATTCTCCTGCGTCAACTTGGTCAACGGCGCGGACAAGGTAGAGAAACTTTCTACAAATCTTCTATAATAACCAGCCAAACCCAAGAAGCTTCTGATCTCTTTGGGGGTAACTGGTCTCGCCCATTCCATAACAGCAGCGATCTTCTCTGGGTCCACCGATATTCCCTCCTTATTGATCACGTGGCCTAGAAAAGAAACTTGAGGCAACCAAAATTCACATTTGCTCAGCTTGGCGTATAGCTTATGGTCTCTCAGAGTCGCCAAGACCAGCCACAAATGTCGATCATGCTCCTCTGCATCCTTAGAATACACCAAAACATCGTCTATAAAGACAATCACGAACTTATCTAGAAAATCCTTGAAAACTATGTTCATCAAATCCATAAAAGTTGAGGGCGCATTAGTCAAACCGAATGACATAACCAAAAACTCAAAATGCCCATGACGAGAGAGGAACGCCGTCCGCGGAACATCTGACTCCCGAATCCTCAACTGGTGATAGCCCGAACGAAGATCTATCTTGGAAAACACGGCACTACCACGCAGTTGGTCAAACAAATCGTCGATTCGCGGCAAAGGGTACCTGTTCTTAATAGTAACCTTGTTCAGCTCTCTATAGTCAATGCATAACCTCATCGACCCATCCTTCTTTTTAACGAACAGCACTGGCGCACCCCAAGGCGAAGAACTCGGCCTTATAAAGCCTTTTTCCAACAACTCATCCAGCTGAATTCGCAACTCTTCCAGCTCTCGCGGGGCCATCCGGTACGGCGCCTTTACGATAAGACGCGTACTTGGCTCCAAATCTATGGCAAACTCGACATCTCGATCGGGTGGAAGACCGGGAAGATCGTCTGGAAACACATCAGAAAAGTCACACACCACAGGAATCTCTTCCAAACGGGGCTCACTAACAATCGACCCTACCAGAGAAACCACACCGGCAAAACAGCTAGAAACAAGCAACTTCCGAGCACGCACCGCAGAAATGACTGGAGGCTCCTGGAGGGAATACCCAAAACGCTCCCTGGCTGACCGTTGTCTTTGACGAAGTCCAAGCGCTTACCCTTGCACTGGATCACAGCATCGTACCTTGACAACCAGTTCATGCCCAAAATAACGTCAAAGTCCTCCAGGTCAATCACCTTCAAATCTGCCTTGGCTAGAAAATCTCCCAACAAAATTGGACAATCTAGGACACCCAGGTCCGTAACCACAGAGTCACCGGAGGGGAACTTAACGCAGAAGGCACCACCAACACGATCTAGGCCCAAACTGAACCGCTCCACGAAGGCTCTAGACACAAACGAGTGGGTAGCGCCGGAATCGAAGAGAACGCGCGCCCAGCGGTTCTTTACCTTAAATCGCCCTACGAATTGCACACGCATCTAAGGCACAGGCGCTAAACGAAAACTACAACCATAAAAGGGAACGTAACGAAACGACTGGGGAGGAGTCGAACCTGAGATAACCTGGGTCGAGGTCTGCGCTTCGTCTGCCGAGAGCACATTCAAATTTCCTTTTCCTTTATCCACTCGCTGAGGCGGTGGCAGAGCCTAGAGGGGAACTGGCTGCAGAATAGACTGGGTCTGAGGGCACCTTGTCTTGAGATGACCCTTCTGGCCGCACTGAAAACAGACCTTATCTTTTAACCAACAACGGGCAGCCTCATGCCCCTTCCTTCCACACAAGGCACACACCAAGTCTCCCCTGGAAGTACCCTGAATCGCGTGCACATGTTCCTTCTTCTGCGCTCCCAACCTTTTGAAACACTTCTCAAAGGGGTGGCCTGGCCGGCCACAAAAGCTACAAATCTCTTTGACCTTCTTTCTTGAGACAGCATCAGGTTCCTGAGGGCTCTTCCCTCCACCGGACTTCCGCTTATCCTTCCTTAACTGCTGGCCTCTATTCTTGGCATTCTCAATGGCCTCAACTCTCAAAGCAGCTTCGACCGCGCTGGCATAACGGACCGCTCCATAGGCATTCGCTAACTGTTGAATGTCACTTCTTAGTCCACCCAGAAATCGTTTAACTCGGTCTGCCTCAACACTCACCAGACCCGGAGCAAACCGACTCAACTTACTAAACTCAATCTCATACTCACTAACCGTGAGTTTCCTCTGCTTTAAGTGAAGAAAGTCGTTCATTAGCCGGTCTCGTTCGACCGAAGGCAGAAACTTACTTAACAACATCACCTTAAATGACTCCCAAGTGCAACCTGCCACTAAGCTCTCTTTCTCCCTCAGCCACCAGTTCTTTGCCAAGCCCTTGAGCTGGTAAGCAGCGAGCATCACTCTCTGATCGTTTGTAATCCCTGAGTACGAGAACATCTCCTCAATGGTAATCAGCCAATCATCCAGAATCATGAAATCTGCCTGCCCATCATAGGTAGGGGGTCTCAGCCGCTGAAACTGGGATATGAACGCCATCTCCGGAGGCACCACAACCAAAGGCACGGGAGGAGCAGGAGGGGCAGGGACAGCTACCCCCTCTGCGGGGTTCTGAGCTCTCGGGGGCTGTCCCGCCACCACTGCTACAAGGGACTGAATCTGAGCCTGCATAGCCACAACCTGCCTCAATAACTCCTCATTACTCTGCTGCAAGCTTTCTACCAACGCATCGCTCTGCGCTCCTGACGTCTCACCCTCGGATTGGGGGGTCGATCTCGTCGCAGGACGTCTCGCCATCCTAAAATCGCACAAGCTTTAGACAAATCCTAGCCCATCAACTAGAACGAAACTACTCGGTACGGACAAACACACTTAAATATGAACTTCAACTGCAAAACTTGCTCTGGGAGTTGTTTTTACCATGATGATGTTATGCTTATCCTAAGATGGTTCACCACCATCATACTGACTCATGTGCCTAAACCATGAATGCATGCATTTGTATATTTTTTTCTTTTGACTCAAAACCATGTGTGTACATATGTCATCTTGCAAATCTTTAGCTTGGCACGTTGTGCTTATGAAATGTTATGTTATGCATGATGTGCTATGCATTCTAAAAAGGCCTTAGTGCATGCCATGGGCGGCGTACACATGAAAATGTTATGCATCTCATACTACATAACATTCCCATGTAACGAAAAAGAAAACATGTTAGCTGCATTCATGTGGTGAGGTTATGCATCTCATACTACATAACCCTCACATGTTGCCTCCTATGGTGGATCCATATACAAACACATATTATGCATCACATACTACATAATATGTCATGTATACTTCTTTATGCTCATGAGTGTAGTGTTCGTGCTTCAGCCAAGACGTGCTGATGACATATCGGTGTGTGAATGGTATGATGCTAAACACTAATGCAGACAAGGGAAAGGTTGCCCAACCATTTGTCAAGCAACCTCCCTTTGATACCAACTGTCACAACCCGCATTTTCTTAACGGTAAAAATCGTATCAGAGTAAGAGAAAACACGCGTCCTGATGCCACGCCGTGTAGGGGATAACTGCACACGCTCAGGCAAAACTCCAGACGATAGGTTTTAAGGAAAATTGTTAATTAAGTATGAAAGAAAAATCAGTTTTGATGAATGGTCGTATCCCTCGGCCCGGTGGATCAGCTAGTCCACAGTTAAAATTATATATATACACAGCAGAAAATACTTTGGTTCAATTAAGTGACACCCTAAATGAGCATAAGTGTCCCCGGGGGACGACTTATGCGTGCACGACTCTAAGGTGAGTATAGTAGGTATGGAAAATAGTGTTTTATGCTGAGGAAAATTAGTGTCTTGGGTTTAGAAACATGCTATGCATGGGGGTACATATAATAATGCTTTTAGGTTTTAAAATATCTAACATGCAACCTAGCATAAATCCTTCCCAGAAGCAAGTAACCAACCTCAAATAGGCAAAATACAGCATTTTAAATTCATATTCAACATCACAAGAAGCCACCAGTGGGCGTCAACAACCTGACATGAACCCACTGGCGAGTATGTATGTCTATACAGAAGAGTAAAGAACTACCTCACAACAAAAGGGGATCAGCAATCTCAGCTACCCTAGAGGCCACCAACAAGCCCCTCCAAAAGAACTAGCCGCTGAACTGGCTACAACCTGGACCTGAGGCATTCAAGAAAAGAACACCTCAGCAAGGAAACAATCAAAAGTAAAATAGAGCAATAGGTTAATGAGCAAATAAGATGAAGGGTTACCAACCCGGCAACAAACTGCTATAAGCAAAAGAAAAAGAGAATGGTAGTAGGAAAAAAGTACTGTCTAAAACACTGCAGAGCACACCAAGAGCGAGCAATAAACCAACATGCCCTACCAAAAGAGCCTGCAATAGCATCAGGACACATACATGTGCCAAAGAGAAGGGTAAACATAAACAAAAAAGGGACTAACAGCCCTAACACGTGGGTAAGCGGCAGTGGTCAAAACATGGGTCTGAATGCATAACCAGAATCAGACCGGCCACAGCTCTCCACATAAAACCACCCCTCCAGAGGCCACCAAAACTCCACCACCTGCCACAACCCAAGAGTCGGCATGCAGAAAAAATTAGCCGAACACCCAATGCCCCCCTCCTAGGGAAAAGTCCCACTAACAGTCCTAAGAAACATACGAACCCAAGGCAAAAACGTCGGGTCCAACCGACGCGACCTTGCACGCCTAACCAAAACCAACCCCAAGTCTCCCTAACCCCAAAACAAGGGCAGCACCCAGTGTCGACACGATGTGTCGACACCTCTGCGGCCGGTGTCGACACAAGGTGTCGACACTGCCGCTGCGGGTGTCGACACCAAGTGTCGACACCACTGCGGCCGGTGTCGACACAAGGTGTCGACACTGCCGCTGCGGGTGTCGACACGAAGTGTCGACACCACTGCGGCCGGTGTCGACACAAGGTGTCGACACCCCGACCGGCCGGTGTCGACACCAAGTGTCGACACCCAGACAGGCTGGTGTCGACACCAAGGTGTCGACACCCTGACTGGCTGGTGTCGACACCAAGGTGTCGACACCCTGACTGGCTGGTGTCGACACCAAGGTGTCGACACCCTGACTGGCTTCAGGCGCCAGATCCAGCACACAACCAGGAACGAAAACGAGGATTCTCTCTCTCCCTAGAGTACAACATCCACCGGCAATGGCAGCTACTCGACCTAAACCGAACCAAAACTGTCCCTAAAAGACACAATCCCTCGGAAAACTGAGATTTAACTGGAACTTTCTACACTAACCACAGTATGATCGGGCACAAACCCTAGCTTACACCTAAGATCTAAACAAGAAAGAGATAAAAATCAGCTCAAAAGAAAGACAAAGATCAGCTTTGGCAAGGATGAGGGGACATCACTTGCCTCAATACCAGAAAAGCTTGGCCGGCGGCATCCCCCACTCTCGGATCTAGCCGCAGAGCACCAGCTGAGGAGAAGAAAGAGTGCAGATCCAGGCGAGGGCAGTCCAGATCCACTCTCGAAACCAAAATCCGACCGCAAAAACTCCAGGAAAACGGAGTCCGAAGGCTAGGGTAGGCCGGCGATGCTCTTCCTCTCGTACAGGCGACGGGCGACGGCTTCTTCCAAGCAGAGAAACAGGAAAAGAACAAGAAGGAACCCAGCCCTAAAACTGACCCAAGACTATATATATATATCAGTTTTAATAATAAACAACCCACATATCAATAATTATTTACACTTAATAGCAAAACAACCCGAAACCTGAAACTTCTCGGAAAAAGACGAAATTCACGCCGCAGCTAAAAACCCACGCTACGAACGCAACTACGAAGTCGAAATTAGCATCCGACGAACAAAACCCGGGATAACACCTCCCGAAGCCAAAACACAAGCATTCCCTAAGAGGCTCAGCCGTGTCATCAAACAGACTCCGGCTAGCTGGGGAATCTTGCTAACAGGCTACAAACAGGCTACACAGGGAACCCTAAGAGCTAAGACCATGCTCTACAATGGCAAAAAGCCAGAAATACGCCATCGTAACGCCAGCCAAAGATCAAACAAAACACAGAAAAACCGGGGGCGTTACAAGGATGAAGATTTCTGCAGGGATTATCTGTTAAATTCTCTGAATCCCCGGCTCGCGTTGACCTACCACGCGTACAAATCTGCAAAGGAAATATGGGATCGCCTGAATGCGCATTTCCAGAAGGAGGAAGGGTTGTCAAAGTCGCTCATTGGAGAGAAGTTCTTCAACTTCAGGTTCAAAGCGAACATGCCTATCACTTCTCAACTCTTGGAGCTGGTCAACCTGCGTCAGAAGCTGGATGATGATCATTCGAAGATGGACGACAGTCTCTTTGTGTACATGATCCTGAGTAAATTTCCTCCTGAATGGCTCTTTTTCAAGACCGAGATGCACCGACTGAAAGAGAAGATCAGTTTGGACGAACTCAAAAGGTTCATCCATATTGAGGACCAAAACATTGTTGGGAAAAGCTTAGAGCAGGTTGCGCAGCCCTCACAGGCTGTCAACTTCGTTTCACGTCCTAGTAAGCCTTCTCGGAAGCCCCCGACACCTAAGGGTGATACTCGAGCACCATTGGCGGTCAAAAAGCCTTCTCTCAAAAGGAAGAAGGGCAAGTGCCACAACTGCGGCAAATGGGGTCACTGGGCCGCTGAATGCAGGGGTCCGAAGAAGCTAAAGGATGATGCTCCACAAAATGTGGCGCACATGGTGGTCGACAACTCCGATCCTAAGTCCTTCGTGGCTATGATTGGGAGTAGTCACCGCAGTGCGTCTTCTGAGTGGTGGCTGGACAGTGGTGTTACCTGTCACGTCACAAATGACAGAAGTCTTCTTTCTAAGGTGACAGCGGTCAAGGACAGAGTCGAAAATTGCAATGGAGGAGCGACTGATGTTACTCACGCTGGGACTGCAGAGCTAGTGCTCTCTTCAGGTAAAACTTTAATTTTGCAAAATGTTAAAGTAGTTCCTAATTTAACTAAGAATTTGATTTCTATGAGTTTGCTTGATATAGCTGGAATGTCTTTCATAACTGTGAACGGTAGAATGACATTAACTGTTAATTCTCACTATTTTGGTTGCGCTTACCTAATCAATGGTATGTATAGACTTAGCCTAGATAACGAGTGCATAAATCAAGTGAGTTCAACTCTGATTGATCCAAAGTTAATACACAATAGACTTGGACATATCCACTATAAGAAAATGCGAGATCTAGCTAAAAGTCAAAACATTCCATTAGATCTTTCTATTCAGTTTGATAGGTGTGAGGTTTGTGCCCAGACTAAAATCACAAGAAACTCTTACAAGACAGTTTCTAGGAGCACACAACTTCTGGAGTTGATACATTCCGACCTCTGTGACTTTCGTAGTCACGCCACTAGAGGGGGAAGGAAGTATCTAATTACATTCATCGACGATTTTTCCAGATATTGTCATGTTTACCTATTGAAATCGAAAGATGAGACATTCGAGACATTTAAGATCTTCAAATCTCGGGTAGAAAATCAATTGAATCTAAAGATTAAGAGACTTAGAAGTGATCGAGGAGGAGAGTACACTGCAACTGTGTTTAAGGACTTTTGTGCCTCTGAGGGTATAATCCTAGAAACCACAGCTCCTTACTCACCCCAGTCGAATGGTGTTGCTGAGCGTAAGAATATAACTTTAATAGAAATGTTGAACTCTATGCTCCTCACAGCTGGCATGCCTAATTCTTTTTGGGGGGAAGCAGTTCTAACTGCAAATCACATTCTAAATCGAGTGCCTCACTCAAAGCTCAACTCTACTCCATATGAGTTGTGGCATGGTCATCCTTGTAGATATGACACTCTAAAGACTTGGGGTTGTATCGCTTATGTAAGGATACAAGACCTTAAGAGACCAAAGGTGGGACCTAGAACGGCGACCTGCGTTTATCTAGGTAGTGCAGAAGATAGTGCAGCTGACAGGTTTCTGGATCTATCCACTAATACAGTGATAAAATCTAGAGATGTTATTTTCTTTGAACACAAATTTATCAAAGATCATGGCTTGACCGTCTCCGGGTCTACTGACATGATTTCAGAATCTACTGAAGAACCTGAAGCTGGCCCCTCTGGTACTGCTCTCCAACCTCTTCAGGTGGAAGCTGTTCCTCTTAGAGTATCTACAAGAGACAGAATCCCTAAGGATTTTGGTGAGAATTTCATTACCAACCACTTAGAGGATGATCCATTCTCCTATCAGGAAGCAATGCGATCTAGAGATGCGTTAATATGGGCAGAAGCCATCGATGATGAGATGAACTCGCTGCTACAAAATAACACTTGACATCTAGTTGACCTACCGAAAGGAGCTAAAGTCTTAGGATGCAAGTGGGTACTGAAGAAGAAATTGCACAGTGATGGGCCTATAGCCAGATATAAAGCACGTCTAGTAGCTAAGGGTTATAAACAACTGGGGGGAATTGACTATTTTGACGTCTATTCACCTGTGTGTCACCTATCCACTATTAGGATTCTTCTTGCCATAGCTTCTATCAAGAACTTTATAGTTCATCAGATAGATGTAAAAACAGTCTTCTTAAATGGAGAGCTTGATGAAGAGATCTATATGGCACAACCTGAAGGTTATGTGCACAAGGATCTAAGAGACAAAGTGTGCAAGCTCGATAAATCGATCTATGTGCTTAAACAAGCACCTAAGATGTGGCACATTAAATTTGATCAAGTGGTAAAGAGCGTTGGATTTCAGTCCAGTCTCTCAGACAAGTGCCTCTACTACCGCTCGATGGCAAATCAAACAGTCATTATATGCCTATATGTGGATGACATATTGATTCTGGGATCAGATATTGCCGCAGTGAGGGATACTAAATCCGCTCTCGCGAAAGCATTTGACATGAAGGACCTTGGTCCCGTAGATACCCTACTAGGTATGAAAGTTAGAGTAGACAAGAGATGTGTCACTCTAAGTCAGGCTCATTACATTGAGCAGATCCTCACTACCTGGGGTTATAAAGACTGTCGTCTTGTTGAAACACCAATCGATCCAAATGTCAAGTTAAGTCTGAATGAAGGGACCAGTGTTGATCAAGTAAAGTACTCAGAGATCATTGGAAGTATCATGTATGCCACAAGTTGCACTAGACCAGACATTGCTTTCTCGGTAAGCATGCTGAGTCATTTTACCAGTAGTCTAGGCAAAGAGCATTGGGATGTCTTAGATCGGCTGATGAGGTACCTGAAAGGTACTAAAGACCACGTTCTTTGCTACACTGGTTACCCTCCTACGTTGGAAGGATACTCTGATGTCTCCTGGTGTTCAGAAGTTGGGAACAGCAAGTCCACTAGTGGATTTATTTTCACTTTGGGTGGCGCTGCAGTCACTTGGAAATCCAAAAGACAGACTTGTATAGCTTTGTCGTCTATGGAAGCCGAGTTGTTTGCCTTAGCCTCAGCTGGCGAAGAGGCAGATTGGATCAGGAATTTGATTGTAGACATTCCCTTGTCTAGACTTCAAGTCAATTCTTTGAGCCTGTATTGTGATAATCAAGCAGCAGTTCACGTCGTGAAGAATGTCCTTTTTAATACTAAAAGGCGACATGTACGACTGAGACACGCTCTACTGAATTATCTGAAAGAACAAGGCATTATCACTTTGATCGATGTGTGATCGAAGGATAATCTGGCTGATCCACTGACGAAAGGAATGCCTAAAGACCGATCAATCAAAACAGTGGGGGAAATGAGACTCAAGGCGATTTAAGTTCAGCCTTAGTTCAAGGATAGGCGATTTAGTTCAGCCTTAGTCCTAATGTTTTGATTTTTCCACTTTCTTTTGTCAAAGCAAGCGTGTTGTGCTCCGCTGATGTTCGGGGTTGCTGAGTACGAATCTGGTGAGTTGTTTCATTCCACATTTGATGTTAACAACTTCCATTGGGTTCGTCTTCCTTATCTAGGAGGAGAGTGTTGTTCCACTTTTGATAACACAATCCGACTAGGTTTGGCTCTTCTTCTTTTGTTTATTGGTTCCATTCCACATTTGATGAGTTCCAATTGACTTTAGAAGAACAGTAACCGTGACATTCCACATAGGAACACAGATACAGCTGCGGTGTCCAGAAGTCCATAACATCATTTTCTTGAAAATAGATAATGGATTCTGAGGTAGAAACTAAATACTCTACACATGCTTCATCATACTGTACTACGTTCATATAAGTAGAACTAGATACTTGTACATTTTCCAAGGTTGAATTCATTCTGAATGAACTTCTCTGTTGGAAATTACAGGAGCTGCCGCTGATGGAGGAGCACTTGCCGGTTGGGATCCAGATGAGGATGACCTACTGGACTCTGATTTCTAGAGTATAAATTGGTTTTTCTTCTGATTAGAGCACTGTTTAGCTCTCTTTGCTTTCACTTGTTTTGTTTGGACTTTCTTGCTCTTTAATTGGTCATGAGACACTTGGTGTTCTGCTACATGTGCTGTGATTGTACTTTAGACTTTGCTATGATGCTGCTGAGATTTTCTGTTTATTCTTATGCACGCATACAACTGTTTTACTTAACGTCCAATATGTTTTGACAAGTGTGATGGACACGGTTGTGAGTGCTTCATGTTCGGTTGAACACTTCACACACCACCCTTTTTCCGACGTCGGGTTTACCGCGGACATAGGAGGAGATTGTTAGAATATTTAGTTATATGTCCGCGCGTGTCAGGACCGACTCGGAACGACCCAACGGGTTACGTGTCACTAGGGTGTAACGCCTCTACGCTGGAGATACTATATAAGGTCATTCCACACCGATGAGCCTTAGTGGACTATCTTGAGCCCCGACGAACCCGAGGAGACCGTGAGTATCCCGACCGGGATCCGGCAGAGTCACTGCCAGCGGTGGCCCTGACCGTGAGGCCTAGATCTGGGCCTCACAAGAATGGCCACTGCAGGCGGTGGCCCTGCCGGAGCCCCGCCGGACTACCCCCAGCGGGTTCGCCGGTGTCCGACGTCCCCGCCGGTGGGATCCAGGCAGGCCGACAGTGAAGCAGGGAGGAGAAATTACAGAGGCAAGGCGAAGGACTCGGCGAAGAAATGGTGGAGGAACAGTGCAATTATTGTCCTAGTTATAAAAATTTTAACAGTAAAATTAATATATATATATAAGAAATTAAAATTAATAATTTAATTTATAAATCTTGAAATTAATTAAGTTTACAGTAAAATTAATTAATAAAAATAATTAAAAATATAAATATTATTTTCAAAATTTTAATTAAAAAATACTTATAAAATATCGCCGCTGTTTTGCCAAACAATTCTCTGTTATGAACTACTCTGCAAACACAATTACTCAATCAGATTTTCATTTTCAGCAATCAGTTTTTAACAGTTCCATTTACAAACCTACATTTACAACAGCTACTTTTACAATCGCAATCACTCTCACAAATAAAGTCTTAAAGATCGGCCACTTCAATATGAAGATGGCAACCCCGTTTGGCGCAATATTTTAAGGTCTGGTGAGTTTTGAACAAAACGTAAGTCATAAAATAGCAACACACTCACCTAATTCACCAGCAGACACAAGCCATTCATTCTGTAAAATAGCAATTATCTGTACTTCAACACCCTTCTAATGTACACAATATATTTGCCTCATTAACACTCTTCTAATGTACACTGGAGTCTTCTGAATGTAAACATTAGATAAAGGGGCAGCACAAAAACAACCCCCTTCAATTTTTTACATGTCAAAATCCCAACAATGTTCTATACAAAGCAAACAGGACGCATAGTGCCCGTCTTCAACCCGATCCGGCTAAACCAGCTCCCAACTACCCCACAGGTTTGATATCATCTCGTCGCATGTACTCATCGTCATCATGTTCAGAACTCGATTCGCTGTTAATCTGCCTTCCAACCCGAACACACCCCTGATTGAGGCTCGGCTTCGGTGGCGTCCCGGGAAGGGGAAGCAGAAGTCGGGACATAACAAATGCCAGAAGCTCCTCCCTGTGAGAAAATGTGAAGTCTAGATGCGCGTACGCGAACTCATTGTATGAAACCTTCACGCCCGCCCTTTTCATCAGCCGGTAGTGCTTTCTCACCATCGACGCCCTGATCACTCGATCTCTTCTCCCTGCCACCAGATCGATCGGCACGTCGATGAGATGGTAGTACTGACCCAGATCCAAAGGCTTCGGGGAACCGTAAGCGTCCATGTTGGCAGCCGCGCTTCCATAATCATACATCATAAACTTCTTCGACCGCTTTATCTGCGCCAGGTGGACGGCCACGCGGAGGGATACTCCGGGCATGTTGTCCATGTTGTAGTGAGGCAATCCGAGCACCCCGACCCAGTTTGAGCTGTCGCCGCCGACGACATAGCTCATGAAGGTCTGAACGAGTCCGCCTACGGCGGGGTAGTTGTGGAAGTCTCGAGCGAGCTTGTTCATGAGCATACGGAAGAAGCGGGTGGGTATGTAGAGACCGGGGATGATGGGGGCGAGGATGGGGCCAACGAGGAGGATAAGATGCTCGACCACGGTTAATGCGAAGGTGGAGTCTTCGTGAAAACCAGCGGGGGAGAGCAGAATCATCCTTGAGAGCCGGTGGGGCTTCTCCTCAATCCTTCGCATGATGATGTACATCAGCATCACCGCCCCTCCGAGGCTGTGGGAGACGACGGCGAGTTTGTAGGGCTGGCAATCGCCGGCCATTTCTTCGGAGTGGAGTTGTGATGAGAGCTTCAGCTCTGACGTTTTGATTTCATGTATCTTGTCTGTGAGTGCGGGTATGTCTTTGGTTCCATGCTCATTGATGGAGTATTTCCAGTACCTGCGTTGAAATGGGGAGTTGGTATCCTGAATCAACTGAAGAAGTTGATATTAAAAAATAACTAAGCATAATAAACACTCTGTTTCTTCGTCTTCTTCCTCGTGAGAGATTAATGAATTTTCTATATCTGGTTCCTTAAGCGAAAAAAAGCTCGTAGCACAGAGAATACCAGCACTATCATAAGGATTTGCTCATTTGTTACCTCTAATATCCTACATCATACTTCTTCCTTCATCATTGTCTACACTAGTCTTCCATACAAATATTGGGGATTATAATGTTGAACAAGTCATCAGCCTGTTGCAGTTAAACTTGTAACGACGAAGAAAGTTGACCAAGAAAATTTATTTTTTGCAACCTTAGTGTCAAAGTTCATAATAAATACAATTTTGGGCAACAAAGAAGCTCGGCACTCCAAACAATCTTGTTTATTAAGTGCTTGCCTGCGCCTTGTGAACATGAAAAAATCATTTATGATGAAGTTTCTCTGCAATATTAGAGAAATATATTCTCAAACATGAGCTCCAAAGAAATTTCTTCAAATGTATTTGGAGCACAAATGTTTGGTCCTCCAAGTCATTCATGACTGTCGTGCCTGTAATTTTTAACATATAACATAACAATTACATCGCATAAACATCGATATTAGATATAAATGTCGAATTAATTCCTTGGATTAAGAGAATCATGCAATGTAGCGGTGTATATATGGGTGTGCATGACAAAAAAAATGAACAAAACGACCGAACCACCCACACCAAACCGCTCAGCTAGGTTTGGTGTAGGGGTGATTTCTCATTTAGGATAACTGCCCCTGTTCAGTTAGGTCCCATTTTGTATTTGTAATGACCAAGGAAACCGCACACAACCAAAACAAATTAATAACACGTGAATATATTATACAACCTACACTCCTACTCTACAAGAGTACGACCTACATCGCAGCAAGACTAGCTTATTGCATATCTAATCTTACACTCTTAGCATATAGCTGGCCCTACATTCCTACACTTAACACTGTACATTCTCTACATGGGACCAGCCATACAGGCATACAACCATCATAGAAGTTTAATTAATTTTTTTCATGCCTCTTTCCGTAATACCATAGCGCCTCGCGGCCAGTGACCTAGGTCGGCCGTCTCAACTCCCCGTCAACTCCAAATAATGAGACGATCAGACGCCAACTAGCCCAACCCCGCCTCTGCCGACTATGAGGACCAAACCGCCTGTGCAGACTCCGCCTCTGCAGACTCTGAAGACCAAACCGCATGTGTCGACTCTGTCTCTGCTGACTGTGAAGAAGCTGCATGTGCAAACTCCGCCTCTATCGACGACCAAATCGCACATGCCGACTCCGCCTTTGCCGTCTCCGCCTCTACCAACCTAGGATGTCTCCACTCCTCCCCTTCAAGTCCAGCCATCCAGGAACTCCGACCGCGCTCCCCTTCAAGTTCAAAAATACCGATACTCTCCTTCAGGAGCTCCATCATTATACGTGAACTCTTTTATTTATGTTATTATTCAATTAGGCTAACTTTGATTACATGTTCATGTTTAGTAAATTTTGTCTTGAATTTGTGTAGAAGTATCCTATAAGAGCAAAGCTTTTAGTAATTAGTGTTGATAATATACCACAGCCAGAAGAACAAATTCCATCTGTTGGTGACAAACTCTTTGATTTTGAAACGTAAATCAACAATGTGAAAATGGTTCATTAAATTTAAAAATAAGGATGAAAAGGATAAAGCAAAGTGCATCTATTGTAAGAGAATGTATGCAGTGGTCCTTAAAAGAAATGGCACTAGGGCATTAAAAAGACATGCTAAGCTGATGGGGAACAACGGTGCGAACACGTGGTGGAGCACGAGTTTTGAGCCCGTTCGGGGTTGATTGGCCATCTTCCATATTTAGCTTCTCCAGATCGACAATCCGACCCCGCAGATGTATCTGGATCTTTGTTTGCATGTTTTTTCATAAATTAATTATGTTTTCAGTCATTATTTAGTGAGATCGGCCACTTGGCACTCTTGACCAATCATAATTGTTGATGTCAAGATGCCCTATAATCTTCTTATTATAAACAAGAGTACGGGCAGTCATCTTTTCATTGCCAATTTTGGAGAAACGAATCCCCAGAATCCAATGATTTTTCGTGGTGCGAAACCGCGAAGCCTTAAGGACTACTTAGATTTGTATCTTGTTTTACATCTTGTATTCCCTCCTTAAAACTGCTGCACCTCCCAGCCTTAACCACTCCATAGAGGAGCTCTGAAAATTCTATCGGTAGCCCAGCAATTAGTTTCCCGTAACCTGCACGAATCGCACACCCAGTTTCCCACAAAATAGAACCTCCACTGCTTTCATTCCACCTTGAAATCTTGTTCCAGGTACATGAATCCCACTACAGTATCCTCCTGCTTCTCACCCCCATGAATAATCAGAAATCCGACCTTGTTTCGTATTTTCCCAACCTGCCTGGTGTCTACTCTGATACGATCACGGATAAATTTCACGAGGAATCCGGAAAGGGGGAGGGCCGACGGAGGTGAGGGAGAGACGAAACCCTAGAAGGGAGGAGGGAGGATTAGAGAGAGAGGAAAATAGAGATAAATAAAACATCATATTCATTTTTCCATAACATTACAAGACCCCAAAGGCACTATATATAGGCGCCGATGACATAATTGTAAATAACATAATATTCAACAATATTAAAACACGTAAACACTACGATAAACCACGACTCGATACAGCACGACTCGGTATAAAAATAATAATAATAATGCAAGATAACTGATGACGGATCCGTAACATTTCATCCGTCCTTCAAAACGAGCTTGCCCTCAAGCTCGTGTACTAAACGGTTGGCCGGATCATCTGTTACCTTGACCTCCCGCTAGAACAAGACCAGATAGCGCGTAGTAGCGGCAGCGGTGTTGGCGAGTAGCGGCGGCACCATCGGAAAGACGGGTGGCGAAATTAATGACTTTCGCAAGGTCGGTGGAGCGGTGGTGAGGAGCAGCCACAAGGATGTCGGAGATGCGACGACCGACAGCAGGAACGGATCCGTCGGTCACCACGGAGCACGGGGCGGCAGAAGAGGCGGCAATGCGGCCGATGGAAGCGGCAAGGCAGGGGCCGGTGGAGCAAGAGTCGGGAGAGGAGGCGCCGAGGCGGTTAGATGGCCGAAGGAGGCGGCAGAGCGGGTGATCGGTGAGGTGGAGGAAGTAGTGGAGGTACGACCACCGTGGAGAGATGTAGTACATTGACGGGCGGTTCTCTCTTGAAGGAAGGATCGACTGCGGGGAGGAGGGGCCGGTTGGTGTCGTAGAGGAATGTTGGGGGTGACATGCAGGATAACTCTCGCATGGTGCAGGAGGTAGCCATGGTGGAGACCACTTAGGGCAGAAAACCTCGTGGGGGTTGCAGAAGCCCGTCTGTGGTACACGAGAAGACGATCGACTTTGGCGTGAAGGGAGGCGCATGTGGCCTGGATTTGTGCAGCTAGGGCAGCAAAATCTAGTCGAGTGTTGGTGATTGGCAACGACAAGAACAGCGGCCCGGGAGCGGCGGATTGAGCGGCACCCATGGTGCCCAGGATGTAGGCTGAATGTGATGTCGGCGATGAATGTGGAGGCACGACAGGTAAGCACAGCGGAACAGAGGTCTGAGGCGGCGGCCTTCCTGCAATAGAAACAGAAGGGGAAGCATATCCGACAGACAGAAGCCCTGCGGCGCGGGCGGTGGACGGTTGATGCCTGGAGCGGAGCCAAGCGCCGAGAGGCGGACGCTGCAGAACGGAGGATCGGGCGGCGGTCTTCCTGCAACCGAAACAGAAGGATGGACTGTGGAAGCGGGGTGATGCGGAAGGATAATCGCGTATTGGCGAATCGGGGTGATGCAGAAACAGCGGATGGGCGCCGATGCTGGCCCGGGCGCGAGATCGGGCGCGAAAACAAGGAATGTCGTTGTCGTCGTGAGGCGGAGATGAGACAGATAGGGCTGGTGCGGAATCGGAATGGATCGGTGCATAACAGGAATGGATCGGTGCGGAACGCGAACTCGCGGCGTGCGGCTCGAGCGGGGGAATCAGCGGCGATGAACATCCGACAGCCTACGATGGGCAGACCGGCGGGTCAGACCTATTGATACGATCACGGATAAATTCTAGGTGGAATCCGGCAAGGGTGAGGGCCGACGGAGGTGAGGGAGAGACAAAACCCTAGGAGGGAGGAGGGAGGATTAGAGAGAGAGAGCGGAAAATAGAGAGATAAAGAAAACATCAAATTCATTCTTCCATGACATTACAAGACCCCAAAGGCCCTATATATGCGTCAATGACATAATTGTAAATAACACAACATTCAACAATATTAAAACATGCAAACACTACGACACGACTCGATACAACACGACTCGATACACCACGACTCGATACAACACGACTCGATACAACACGACTCGATACAGCACGACTCGGTATAAAAATAATAATAATAATACTAATGCAAGATAACTGATGGGGATCTGTAACACGAATCCCAACCCGCCTGGTGTCTACTCACACGAATTCCACCCCCCTCCCCCCGTTTTCCCATGAACCTCCTTTTTATTTCTCCTGTAAGCCAACGCAGCCCCTTGTTACAATTCACGAACGTGAATCCGAGCCTATTACTCCCTTACGGCCTCACGCTTCTTCCCAGTAAGCTGAAACTTTGTCATTTCCATAAAATCCTGTGACACATCCCAACAACAGTTAAACAACACCCCCTCCTACTAATTTTTCAAGTTCAACCACCATACAGCAGTCGTTTCCTCCTCCAGACAGCCACCAATCATTCGCAAGTCACTAGATCTCCATTGCACGGCACCCTCCCCTTACTCTGCGAGTGTCTTATTGTTGTATGGACCATTGTTTTCGATATAAAAAATGGTGTTGTGATTTCATATTCGTTTAGATCTCTCAATCGGTAGTTGTTTGCTTTGGAATATTCTTGTGATTAGGGGCGTATTTAAGTATGGGTGAGTGTGGGTGGCCGCCCACACTCCAAAAAAATAGAGGGCGAGTGACACTGCAACAGGCTAGGTTTCCAGAAAAGCAAAGGTCAGCAGGAGCAGCTCACAAATCTCCATCCAGCATTTCAGTTCGTCATTTTGGAATCCAGAAGAGCGCTTCTCTTAGATGGCAGCTCTCCATTTCTTCTTCCTTCACTAGCTCGCAAACGACAAATGCCTATTTCTCCTTCCTCGACCGGCTCGCAACATACCCATTTCTCCTTCCTGCTCGACCAGCTTGCAAAATCCCTATTTCTCCTTCCTCGACCAGCTCTATCCCTTCTCACAGTCGCAAACCTCCAATCCCTATTTCTCATTTGTTCATTCCCCAACCAGTTAAGCAGCTAGGTCCTAAGTGGCTTGGGGAAATTGATGGGGTCATGTCTAGGTTTCCAGTTCCAGGTAATGCCACTCTTCCCCTTTCAGCCATTATATCCTCATTTTTTCTTCCTCAATGTGGAAACCACCTGTCACCACACATCTTCCCAAAACCCCGAGGTGATGGTAAGGGGGGACGGGGGTACATGAACACAAAGGATCGCCTGCTGCAAGCGATGTGGGACTAACCCCAACCACAAGACCGCGGGGATATTCCGCCACACAAGGGGGGCCCACCGGGGTCAACACCCAGACCTGGAACGCGATGGGGAAAGCCCAAACATGCGGTCCCACACACACGTGTCCTGCTGGCTAATATAATCTCAACACACCCCCGCAGCAGGACAACCTGGCTCTGATACCATGTGGAAACTACCTGTCACCACACATCTTCCCAAAACCCCGAGGTGATGGTAAGGGGGGACGGGGGTACATGAACACAAAGGATCGCCTGCTGCAAGCGATGTGGGACTAACCCCAACCACAAGACCGCGGGGATATTCCGCCACACAAGGGGGGCCCACCGGGGTCAACACCCAGACCTGGAACGCGGTGGGGAAAGCCCAAACATGCGGTCCCACACACACGTGTCCTGCTGGCTAATATAATCTCAACACTCAATGGGTTCATGCTTGAAGAAATCGAGAGAGATTATATCTCTGATAACAGTTGCCTTGAAGTTGCAGATAGTGCTTGAAGAAATTGATGGGTCACTACTTGAGCCTTGAAGAAATCTACGGGTCACTTCATGAAGAAATAATTGCTTTTTGGTTTAAAGATGGTTGAAGAAATAATTGTTTTTTATTTTTCTCCATCTTTTATGTTTTATGGATTCAAATGTCAAGATACGAATTCGGCATATGTGATCTATCCATCTTCCAAATTCAGATTTTAGAGATATTTTTTTGTTTTTGTCCAGGTAATGGCTTGAAGAGTTGCAGTTGAAGATTACTTGGATAAAATCTTGTGCATATTTAACCATCTGCAAGGTAACTTCTAATCCTAGCATATTTAATTTCATCTCAATTCTTAATCAAGAGGGAAATTTCCCATATGACTCGCCGATTAGAACTCAATGTGGAGCGATGATTTATGAATGTCATTTTCCTAATTTAGGGTAGGTTACTATGGGAAAGTTTTTTAAAAGAAAAACAAGTGAATGATCATCTAGTTCTTCTAATAGACTTATCAAGCCATCATTACATAATAGGATGAGTGTTGAATGAATGAATGCTTGTTAGTGACATATATAGAAAGACATTTTCCACAATCAACAATGAGGATATCATGAAATGCTTTTAAAATATGAAAACTCGAAGAGGAGTCTTGTAAATATTGTTATTTACATCTTTCTATCATTGTATGTGCAACTTATGTATAATTTTTGAAATATTAATGTATTTTATCATATTTTTCGATTTTTTTTTTGCAATTTCAAAGTCCGCTCACACTGGAAAAAAATCCCGTGTCCACCATTGTTTGTGATTTACATGAACTATTTGTTGCGCTCTCTTGTTTTGGCCCTTCATGCAAAGAAATGTCTAAGCTTGCTTGGCCTAAAAGAATAATTTTGTTTTTCCTAAAATTATGTGTGTTATTTAATCATTAATTACTATGTCCTCAATTCGTCGTGGCTCTTGCATTTTACATATAGTAGCTAAGGTGGGTAAAGTTATCTTCCCGCACGTCACATTAGGGTTGCATTCTAGCACTCACACATCCGCAGCCTACCCTAAATCATAAGCTTATATTCATACCTCAAATTAAATAACAATAAGAAACTCTTCACGGTTGTGGAAAGCAAATTGATTTTGATATTTTAAGTTGATGGAGAGTAAACTCTTCATGATTACCAATTTTATTCCAAGTGGCTAAGGATGTTTTGCCCTTTCCAATATCAACTCTAGTCTTGGAGTCGGCATTCAATACAGGTGAACACATTATTATTCCATTTAGAAGTTCATTGTCTCCAAAAAATAGTAGAAGCTCGTGTGCGGGCATGATTGGTTGTGTTGCTAGACAAAACCTATAGATTTGGAAAAGATGCTTGTTGATGTTGAAAAATACGAAGAGCTTAACAAAAGAAAATTTTATTTAAGATCAATATATAACATGTGTTTATTTGTCTAACTTAAACATAATAACATGTATTTATTAATGGCATTCTTTCAAATCTTTAGAGTTGAGTGGATGAAGATGCAATACATATTGTCATATAGTTAAGTATCAATCGTATAGTTAAGTATCAATTCCCTATTTTTTTAAACCTTGTCCTGATCGATCCATTATAAAGTTCAAAAAATATTAATATATTTGCTTTATATTTTTATAGGTGCTTGGCGGATTGGGTGCACGATAAGATGTAGAATGATGATTGAGAAGCAATGTTGATATTATATATTTTTGCATTTTTTTTCATGACTTTTGAGAAGCAATGCCGATATTTATCTTAACAGCAGTCTATATTCACTCATTTTTTTGAATATTCAAAACTTCCCAAAGATTTCTTTCTTATGCAATGACTTTCTCTCTTAGAAATTTGTCAAAGATAATATTTTTAACTCACAAGTTGATTGAAGCAAACATATAAATATGGACATATAGTTGGTTCTAAAGAGCACCAAACTTTTTTCATGCACTAATCACTATGCATGTATGGCATAGCAATAGCAGTCAAGATTAGGTGTCCAAACATATCGGTTGTTAAAGGATTATCTAGTCAGGAGTCGGAAGATCATGTAAGTACTTATGTACTTTTTTTATTTCCAATTGTGTATGTACCGCCTTGTTTGCCGCATTTAAGTAACACCCCGTTTGGACATGGATAATCCCCACATGTCACAGAAAGACTTCAAGCAATACAGATGGATGTGCTTAGGGATACCAATGCAGACTAATCACCTGGGGAGTTGATCTCCCTCAAGCATACTAGGGTTATAGATAACCTGGAGAAATTTCAAACATTATTAAAGTATGTGGCCAACATTTGGTTTGGGCGGTAAGTCGTCATCTTCACCGTCAGACTTTAAAAACACCTACATTTGGAGGTTGAGTTTGAAGGCCCGTCAGATCTCATCACTTCTACTTCTATGAGTCTGCCCCTGATCTGTGACTATCACCTTTAGCTATATCAAGCAAGAGACACACGATAGTTACAATCTCCTCTCGGGTACCAGACCCCTAACCAGTGGGTCCACCACCTTGGGAGGATACACGGGGTCAACAGAGCCCTCACCACTTTCATTTGGCGTCTATCTCAGGTTAAGATAGCGGAAAGCAGCACCTAGGGGTTGGATTCCTAGTTAAATAGAATGATAAATCAGCAGAATAAAACATTCTAGCAATATGACTTCTGTAACATCCGTTATCTGACGCAAAATTATTTTAATTGTATGGTCAAGTCGCGACGAATTTTGATCGAGCCAGCGCGTCATCGAGATACGATATTAGTGCAGTCAAAAGATCACATTCATTAATTTGTGAATTATGTTAGTCATATTGAGAGTGAGACGCATTTTAATTTAGTGACGAAACGCGACAAATCTTTTTCATGTTGAATAGGAGTTAAGGTGAAATGACGCAGTTTCGGGTGCCAATAGCGGGTCTCAACCCCCCCCCCCCCCTCCTCATGCGGTTATCAAAACCGCAAATTATGTATCCCATACCCTCAATTCACGGGAGAATAGAAAACCGCAAAGCCCGTGAATGTAAATCCCATAAATTTCATTCCACGCGAGAAACCGCAGCCGAGCCGACGCCTCCTGTTCCGTCTCCCGCAAGTGCCGAGCCCGACGTCTCCCGCTGCCCTAGCCGGCGGCCGATCCCCCTCCGGAACTCATCTCCGACCTCTCCTCCTTCCTCTACGGGCGTCGGTGGGTGTTTTTTTTCCTTCCTTGGTCGTGGAAGAGCCGGATTCAACCATAACCGATGGAAGTTGAAAACGTTTGGTTCCAGTGAGTTTTATTTCTCCATTTTCTCCATTTTTTCATGGAAATCCTTCGATTTGGAAGTTAATCTAAACTAGGATTTCTTCCTCTTGCCCTAATTAGGTTTTGGAGTACGGAATCCACCGCGAAATTGGAGTTGGGCGCATTGGGAGCATCAATCCCTCCCACGTAAAGGTAATATACTATGTTAGCCGTTAATTTTGGACTACCCTACCATTTTGGAATTTTTCCAACGTTAACCCTAAGGGGAAAATGCGATATTTAGGTGTTGCTTGGTTTGCAGGATTTTTGGTGGCCTCGAGTCAAGGCTTCGGAAGTCCGCAGTAGTCAGATTTTTCTTCGGAAGAGAAAATGTTGCCGCGCAGAGTGTACGAGCGTCGCACCACTACGGTAAGGAAGCTTAATTCCCGTTAGTTAGACATAGCAAGAAAAGTATTTTGTATACGCATGTGTAGGCTTTGTACCTAGGAAGCACCGGTACGGGTACGGGTACCGGGTACGATACGTATCCGGTACGGCGGTACGACAAATTTTAAAAAACAAGGATACGGGTACGGTAGGATACGTTTTATTAAATATAATAATTATATATTTATATATCACAAATGCAATTATATAACATGAACATTTAAAATTTAACATGAAGTTCTTGAACATAAACATAAACATTTGCCAAAACATCTATGAATTTCAGGATAAGTTCTTAAACAATTGTCAACATAAACATAAACATGAAGTTCATAAACACAAATGTAAACATTTAAAATTGAAGTTCTTAAACATAAACATAAACATTTAAAATTTAAAGATGCTCATCACTCATTTTCTTCATCTTCCTCCGTATTGTTGGAGATCAAAGCATCTTCAATTTCTGGCTCATCTAAAGACAAGTTGGCGATCGTAAGCATGCCAACTCCATCAAATGGATTTGCCCAAGCATCTCCTCCTATATCCCACATCTTACTCCTTCCTTGATTGTAAAGTTCATTTCTCCTCGATAATAGGCGTAGATTGCTATGCACATACACCAAATCGTCAGCTCTTTGTGGTAGAATTTTATTTCTTCTTAATGAGTGAATGAATGAGTATGTGCTCCAATTTCTTTCACAGCAAGAAGATGAAGAAGTTGCCCTAAAAGCTTCAAAGCAATCTTTTGTAATTTTGGTGCTGAAGTTCCATAGTAACTCCACCAATCTTTGGGCAATAATGACGCTCTACTCTCCAAACTATCTGGCTCACTAAAAGCTTGACCAAGCCCCGTAAACCTAGAGAATTCATTGATTACTATATTCCTCTCCACCACATCAGGAAAATATCTTCTCAAACATTTATTCCTCTCCAAGGAAATCACCTCATCTGTATTTGGAGCAACTCTATTTGGCCCTTCATCAAGTCATTCCCTACTATAATACCTACAATGAAAACCACATAGTAAATAAATAAATCATAATAAATGGTAAAAGTCAAGTATGCAAAAGAAATTACCTTGGGTTAAGAGAATGAGCCATGCAATGTAGTGGTGTGCAACTCTTGGTCCACCGATCAACGAGGACATCATAAATTGCCTCATAAAGAGGGCAATGAGCTTCCAAGTCCGTTAACTTCTCATGTCTATATATTTCAATCTTCACATTTTCAATCATTGAATCCCACATGTCATATACCAAATGAAGGTTGGGTTTATCTGTATCACAAACCCTAAGCATATCGTATATGGATCTTGTTATATCAAGTATCTTCTCCACATCATCCCACCATTTGTCATTATATATGATATTTTTAACCTCCAGAGCTTTCTCAACATCATCTGCTCTATACGTAGTCCATTCGGGACATCCAATCATATTAAGCAAACCCATCTTCACAAGTTTAAATCTCTTCAACATCACTATAGTTGAAGCAAAGCGTGTTTCCGCAACTGCAAGTAACTTGAGTGAGACAAAAGAGTTATACATGTTCAACCTGTATTGATGATTCATTATGAAAGTTCTGATTGACTGAGCTTCATTGGCCACTTGAGTTATCCATCCGCATTGTTCTCTAACTGTTGCACAGCGATCTGTATTATTAGCGGCACAAATATTTTTTATAAGTCCAGGAACTCTGGCCTACAACCTTCCAAGTAGATGAGCGGGCTAGAAACCGCCTAGAACTCAAGCATAGACCTGTCGTGAGACAGTACACTAGTTAGTGAAAGTCGGGACTTGGGAAAATATAAAGAGAGCTCATGAACGTAGAGCTAGTAGGTCTGTTGACCTGGGAGCATAGTAAACGCATGCATATCATATCATAAAAATTTTAACGAACAAAACCATTTTTTAAAAGGCATGCATTCATAATTTAAGAAAAAGTTTTTAGTGTCACTGGGAGTTATTTTTCCTTACTCTGACGGCAATGTTTTTACAGGTGACCCAGGTGGGAAACAACGCCTAGGATGAGCGTTTTGTGGAGTCAGTTTGTAGTAGCTTCCACTTTCAGTTTCCTCTATTTCAGCATATATTTGTAATTGTTAACAATGTACCTTGTTAAAGTTTTATATGTCATGTATCAGACTTATAATATTATTTCATAATTTCAATCATTTCACTTTTATTCATGTTTAGTGGCTCTGTGAATCCAGATATCAGGTACGTGGTTACCCTTAGTTTACTTTCTTAGCTTCCGTTGTAAGTTTTCAAATTTTAGTAGCTTATACTTTATACCTACTGTGTACTAATTTTGATATTGTTTCCTAGTTCTCTTTATATTGCTGACCCGGTCGGATGACTGATTATTGTAAAACTGGGAAGAGGTGTTACAAATTGGTATCAAAGGGAGATTTAGGATCCCTGGACCCAAGAAAGATTCACAGAGCCATAGCAATGTGTAAGAGTAAATTCTTGTTAGTATAGTATTTAAGTTGCGTTTAAGCCTTAGTTTTCACCACGAGTCAGGGAACCGGGTGAATCTTCACGTCAAGACCCTGTTCCTAACGCGACTATGGAAGATGTTGTCGTGCCACGGGTACCACCAGTTCCAACAGCTCCAGAGGGCACTGACATAGCATCTCAGATTGTCAAGGCGGTTATTGTTACCTTGATGTAGTTTCAGAGAGGATTGGCTGCAGGGTTTCCAGCTCCAGTGCAAGTACCAGCCCCTGCACCAGCTCCTGCCCCAGCACTCGTGGAGATGACCCTGGAACGCTATTTGAGGAACTTTAGAGAGCTTCAACCCTTGAACTACAGTGGGGATGAGACCCCGATGGACACCGATGATTAGAAAGCAAACACCAGAGACCTGTTGGATGTTTTGGAGTGCCCAGAGAACAAGAAGATTCCTCTGGCAGTTTTCCTCCTTTGAGGTGAGGCAAAGGTCTGGTGGGACAAGTACCGGGCAAATGACCCCGCGGGTAAATGGTTATGAAAATTCCTTTTATGTTTGGAAGTGATACGTTCTTTTTAAATAGTGTGACCATGCTTTTGGCCAGGTCGTACGTCAGACATGTTTACGTGGGACGAATTTTCTAGAGCACTTGCAAGTTGGTTCGTGCCTCCTTCCGCACAACGAGGTCTCCAGGAGATACCTTAGACTTTTCCAGGGGGACAGGACTATTGTTGAGTACGAGCAAGAGCTTACCCATTTGGCTCGATATGCGGGCGTGATGCAGGGAGATCAGGCTGAGAAGTGCAGCCATTTTGTGGATGGTTTGCGTGACACGTTGAGGCAGCCGCTGATGACCATGGTCAATGCTGACTACATGAGCTTAGTGGATACGGCTCACAGGCTGGAGGCTGATCAGCAGAAATTTCAGAGGCGAAGTAGTTTTCATACGAAGCGATCTCAGGATTCGCATCAGCCGCAACAGAGCAGAAATGACCAAGGGAAGAACTGGAACAAAAAGTAGAAGCCTGATGCAAAGAAAAGTGGTCAGTCTGGAGACAGGAGCAAGGACTACACCCCTTGTCCCAAGTGTCAGCATCGTCATCCAGGAGAGTGTTTGGCCAGCGCAGGCGTGTGTTACAAGTGCCGACAACCTGGACACATAGCTCGCTACTGTCGGGAAGTTGGTACGAATCAGGTAATCAAAAGCTAGTTGTATTTTTTTTACATTTATGAAATTACTGTAGATGACAAATGTAATTTGTTCCTGCAGTCGAAGTATGAGGTTGGTGGCTCTAGCAGAGCAGACAAGGGAAAAGCTTTGATGATTACTGACGGGAGACCACAGCAGGGTCGAGATTTGGTGCAGCTCAGAGCTTATGGGCTTGGTCAGCAGGAGGCAAAGGATTAGGAGGATGTAGTGACAGGTAAGTGTTTACTGTGCTTGACAAGTTTATTTAATCCTCCGTAGTGACACTTTTTTCATTTTTGAAAATCATTCATGTAAGCATCCTTATGATTCGTAATTTACCCTCCAAGATTCTGTTTGATACGGGAGCATCGCACTCGTTTATCGCAGAATCTCTAGTGCGTAAGCTAAATTTAAAAGTCTTCTCAGAGACAGTACCACTGGAAGTCATGATGCCGAATGGATCCCTTCTGCAGACCAGAGATAAGTGCAGGGTACCAGTGCAGTTTGGTGACACCGAGATTATCGTGGAAGCTTTGCAACTACCTATTGCAGGATTCGATCTGATCTTTGCAATGGACTGGCTTTCGGCAGTTAACGTCAGGATTGATTGTAGGGCGAAGCAGATACAGTTTGAGGGCTCTAACCAGACTGCATTTTCTTTTCAAGGCTTGAAGGGAGTAGTGAAGATGATCATCTCCGCAGTCCAAGCCAGAAGGTGCATCAGCAAGGGTTGTGAAACCTTTGTAATACTGATGAACGCGGAGGCTAAGACTGATTTATCAGAGGTACCAGTGGTGCAGGATTTCCCCGATGTTTTCCCGGAAGAGCTCCCTGGTGCCCCTCCAGATAGAGAGATTGAGTTACTGATAAATTTGCAGCCCGGGGCTACACCAGTAGTCAAATCCCCCTACCGAATGGCTCCAAGGAAACTAGCGGAGTTGAAGAGCCAGTTGCAGGAGTTGCTTGATTTGGGCTTTATACGTCCCAGTACTTCACCTTGGAGTGCTCCAGTACTATTCGTGAAAAAGGATGGTAGTCTGAGACTGTGCATAGACTATCGTGAGTTGAACAAACTGACAATAAAGAACAAATACCTGATTCCCAGGATTAATGATTTGTTCGACCAGTTGGTGGGTTCGTGCACCTTTTCCAAGTTAAATTTAAGGTCGGGCTACCATCAGTTAAAGATTCGGGACGTGAATGTTCAGAAGACGGCTTTCAGTACCAGGTATGGACACTTCGAGTTCGTGATCTTGTCGTTTGGGCTGACCAATGCTCCTTCAGTATTTATGAACCTGATGAACAGGGTATTTCGAGAATACTTGGATCGTTTTGTTATCATTTTTATCGATGACATCTTAGTGTTCTCAAGGAGTGCAGAAGATCATGCCGCACACCTCAGGATTGTATTGAGCACCCTCAGGAAGAATCGGTTGTATGCTAAGTTTTCTAAATGTGAGTTCTGGCTTTCAGAGATTGCATTCTTAGGTCACGTCATCAGTCAGCAAAGGGTTAGTGTCGATCCGAAGAAGATAGAGGCCATTAAGAATTGGTCAAGGTCAACGACAGTTTCAGAGGTTCGCAGCTTTTGGGGTCTATCTGGTTACTACAGGAGATTCATCAGGAATTTTTCAAAGATAGCCTTACCACTGACTTCCCTCACCAGGAAGGGTAGGGGCTTGGATTGGGCAGTTGAGTGTGAATTGGCCTTTGAGGACTTGAAGGGCAGGATGATGACAGCACCGATCTTGAGTTTACCTTCAGGGCCTGAGGGGTTTCAGATTTATAGCGATGCGTCAGGTCAGGGTTTGGACTGTGTTCTCATGCAGTATGGAAAGGTCGTAGCCTATGCCTCGAGACAGTTAAGGTTCATGAGATAAACTATCACGTGCATGACTTGGAGCTTGCAGCAGTCATACATGCTCTGAAGATATGGAGACACTATCTCTATGGTGTTCGTTGCGAGATCTTCACTGATCATAAGAATCTCAAGTATATATTTGATCAGCGAGAGCTCAATTTGAGGCAGCGCAGATGGTTAGAGTTTCTATCAGACTACGACGTAGACATTCAGTACCATCCAGGGAAGGCGAACGTTGTAGCTGATGCCCTTAGCCGTAGAGGTTCGTGTTTCTTCCTTCTCACTCAGCAGGAGGAGTTAGTGCGGGAACTGGAGAGACTGGATATCACCGTTGTGTCACGCTGTAGTTTTGGTTCTGCAAGGTTGAATTGGATGGAGATCACCTGCGACATTAAGGATAGAATCAGGACAGCTCTACCGTTGGATCCGAAGATGACAGAGATTTGGATCTCAGTGCAGACGGGTCAGAAGTAGAGATTCACTATTCAGGATGATTTATTATTGTATGATGGCAGGGTGTGTATCCCCGATGTTAGCCACCTTCGCGAGGACGTTCTATTTGAGGCACACAATTCCAGATATTCTATACATCCGGGTAACACAAAGATGTATGCAGATCTCAAGAAGGTAGTCTGGTGGCCAGGCTTGAAAAGTGATGTTGCAGATTATGTAGGGAAGTGCGAGACGTGCAAGTTAGTTAAGGCCGAGTGCCAAAGTCCTGGAGGCAAGTTGCAGCCACTTCTCATTCCCGAGTAGACTTTTGAGGATATATCAATGAACTTCATCCATGATCTGTCGAGATCTCAGAGTGGAAATGACTCTTTGTGGGTCATAGTAGACCGGCTTTCTAAGGTCGCCCATTTCATTCCTCTTAAGAAGACAGATCAGAGTCTCAGATTATAACAGTTATATATAGACGAGATAGTTCGACTTCACGGTGTTCTCAAGACTATAGTTTCAGACCGAGATGACAGATTCACCTACAGGGAGTGGAGATACGTTCAGGAGCGTTTGAGTACCAGATTACATTTCAGCACCGCATTCCATTCCCAGACCGATGGACAGATTGAGCGCACAAATAGGACTTTGGACGATCTACTACGAATGTGCATTTTGGACTTTGGAGGAAAGTGGGAGAAATATGTTACTCTTGTGGAGTTCTCCTACAATAACAGTTTTCAGACGAGTATTGGAATGACGCCGTTCGAGGCCCTCTATGGTAGACGTTGTCGGACACCGTTGTGTTAGGCTGAAAGTGAAGAAAGATCTACCATCAGAGAGTCATGGATTGATAAGACCACTGACAGAATCAAGCTCATTCAAGAGCGTATGAAAACAGCTCCGAATCGTCAGACCAAGTATCATGATCAGAAGCACAGGTCAGTAGATTTCAGTGTTGGAGACTACGTTTATCTGAAGGTCAAACCAGTCAGAGGAGTCACTAGAATAAAGCAGATGAAGAAACTAAGCCCTATATTCGTTGGTCCTTTTGAGATACTGGAAAGAGTTGGTAAGGTTGCTTATAGATTGGTCTTACCTGAGGAAATGAGTGGTGTACATGATGTATTTCATGTCTCCTATCTGAGGAGAGCAGTCAGAGATTCCAGCCAGATCATCAGTACCGAGGAAGCACCAATCGAGACAAATCTTGGTATTGGGGTTAGACCAGTCAGAATCGTGGATTCAAGGATACAAAAGTTCGGGAATAGAGAGAATCACATAGTCAAAGTCCTTTGCATGAACTGTGGCCGTCTATAGTATACTTGGGAGTGCGAGGATGAGCTTAGAAGCAATACAGACTATTATTTCCTCTTCGATTCAGGTATGAGTACAATTTTCGAGGATGAAAATTTCTATTAGGAGGGAAGATTTGTAACATCCGTTATCTGACGCGAAATTATTTTAATTGTAGGGTCAAGTCGCGACGAATTTTGATCGAGACAGCGCGTCGTCGAGATACGATATTAGTGTAGTCAAAAGATCGCATTCATTAATTTGTGAATTATGTTAGTCATATTGAGAGTGAGACGCATTTTAATTTAGTGATGAAACACGACAAATCTTTTTCATGTTAAATAGGAGTTAAGGTGAAATGACGCAGTTTGGGGTGCCAATAGCGGGTCTCAACCCCCCCCCCCCCCCTCTCCTCATGCGGTTATCAAAACCGCAAAGTATGTATCTCGTACTCTCAATTAACGGGAGAATAGAAAACCGCAAAGCCCGTGAATGTAAATCCCGTAAATCTCATTCCACGGGAGAAACCGCAGCCGAGCCGACGCCTCTCGTTCCGTCTCCCGCAAGCGCCGAGCAGGACGTCTCCCGCTGCCCTAGCCGACGGCCTATCCCCCTCCGGAACTCATCTCCGACCTCTCCTCCTTCCTCTACGGGCGCCGGTGGGTGTTCCTTAAGATCGCATTCATTAATTTGTGAATTATGTTAGTCATATTGAGAGTGAGACGCATTTTAATTTAGTGACGAAACGCGACAAATCTTTTTCATGTTAAATAGGAGTTAAGGTGAAATGACGCAGTTTGGGGTGCCAATAGCGGGTCTCAACCCCCCCCCCTCTCCTCATGCGGTTATCAAAACCGCAAAGTATGTATCTCGTACTCTCAATTAACGGGAGAATAGAAAACCGTAAAGCCCGTGAATGTAAATCCCGTAAATCTCATTCCACGGGAGAAACCGCAGCCGAGCCGACGCCTCGCGTTCTGTCTCCCGCAAGCGCCGAGCCGGACGTCTCCCGCTGCCCTAGCCGACGGCCTATCCCCCTCCGGAACTCATCTCCGACCTCTCCTCCTTCCTCTACGGGCACCGGTGGGTGTTCCTTTTCCTTCCTTGGTCGTGGAAGAGACAGATTCAACCCTAACCGGTGGAAGTTGAAAACGTTTGATTCTGATGAGTTTTATTTCTCCATTTTCTACATTCATTCATGCAAATCCTTCGATTTGGAAGTTAATCTAAACTAGGATTTCTTCCTCTTGCTCTAATTAGGTTTTGGAGTACGGAATCCATCGCGAAATTGGAGTTGGGCGCATTGGGAGCATCAATCCCTCCCACGTAAAGGTAATATACTATATTAGCCGTTAATTTTGGACTACCCTAGCATTTTGGAATTTTTCCAACGTTAACCCTAAAGGGAAAATGCGATATTTAGGTGTTGCTTGGTTTGCATGATTTTTGGTGGCCTCGAGTCAAGGCTTCGGAAGTTCGCAGTAGTCAGATTTTCCTTCGAAAGAGAAAATGTCGCCGCGCAGAGTATACGAGCGTCGCACCACTACGGTAAGGAAGCCTAATTCCTGTTAGTTAGACATAGCAAAAAAGTATTTTGTATACGCATGTGTAGGCTTTATACAAATATCATGACCATGCATAGAAAGGTGTGGTGGTTAGGAAAACGGTTGCGAAAAATGTGCGGGATGACACCCTTCTCCAAGACCAAAGTAGTCAGATCATGAATAGTAACGTTAGGTACGAAACATTTACCCGTGTACGTAAGCTTGGAATTTGTCCAACCAACGGCGTGAATGTCCCTTCTAGTCGACCACGAGAAAGTCAAGGGTCGTTCAGTAGTACACCCAAAGAGATGTCCCAAGCAGAGTAGCATCAGACCAAAAAGGTCGGTAAGCACACATAAGTCTTTTCGTGCTAGGTATAGGCGCACAACCTTTCTCATAAGGGATATGGTACCATATGAGCAGTACAGTCTTGGGAGTTGACTTTCCTTTGAGACAGTTAGCAGATTCGAGACCGTGTCCGCGCGACACTAGAACAATTGAGTTCGTCAGATAGTCTCGGGTCGTCAGTTTCAGATGCGCGTTAGGATCTACTCTGCCTAGAGCCTTCCAAGTAGATGGGCAGGCTAGAAACTGCCTCGAACTCAAGCATAGACCTGACGTGAGACAGTACACTAGTTAGTGAACATCGGGACTTGGGAAAATATAAAGAGAGCTAATGAACGTAGAGCGTGTAGGTCTGTTGACCTGGGAGCATAATAAACGCATGCATAACATAGCATAAAGATTTTAATGAACAAACTCATTTTTCAAAAGGCATGCATTCATCATTTAAGAAAAAAAATTTAGTGTCACTAGGAGTTATTTTTCCTTACTCTGACCCCTTGTAGACAATGTTTTTACAGGTGACCCAGGTGGGAAACTACGCCTAGGATGAGCGTTTTGTGGAGTCAGTTTGTAGTAGCTTCCACTTTCAGTTTCCTCTATTTCAGCATATATTTGTAATTGTGAACAATGTATCTTGTTAAAGTTGTATATGTCATGTATCAGACTTATTATATTATTTCAGTCATTTCACTTGTATTCATGTTTAGTGACTTTGTGAATTCAGATATCAGGTACGTGGTTAGTCTTAGTTTACTTTCTTAGCTTTCGTTGTAAGTTTTCAAATTTTAGTAGCTTTTACTTTATACATGCTGTGTACTAGTTTTGATACTGTTTTTTAGTTCTTTTTATATCGCTGACTCGGCAGGATGGCTGATTATTGTAAAACTGGGAAGGGGTGTTACAACTTCTTAGCTTATCTCTAGTTTTATCTTGAAAAGTCATATTGATAAAGATCATCCCTTCATTGTTTTTTCTTCCCCACCAAAAATTGCAGCAGCCTGATTTGAACAAGGGCTATTAGGAAAATGATTTTTAACTCTTGAATATGAACCTTGTGATTCAATGTCGTGAAGGTTCAATGTCACGGAAACTATATTTCCATTTTTTTTGTTTCCTACCCCAACTTCTCTATTATGAATAATAGATGCATAGGCCCGAGTGGAGTATGATTATTATTGCATCATTAGAAATAAATATACAGATTATTATTGCATCATTAGAAATAAATATACACATCACACTAGATAAAGAATCAGTGGCAGAAGAAACATCATTGCCAGCAATAGAGATTGAGACAGTAATACACTGATATCATTCACAATAACAATGAAAGGGGGTGAATTAATGTTACAATCATTTAAAAAGACCTAGTTTCAAAAGAACTTAGAAAACTTATAAAGAAATATTGATGGAGAGATGAATTCACTACCTTCTCACTCAATGTCCCTGATAATATGTACGGTGAATTTATAAATGTCATTTATTTCATATAATTAATCTTTCATAAAAAAGTGATAATATTCTCTTAACAAATAGTTAAATCCTTCTTAACAACATTGACTTTTAGGATAAAGTACTGGTGACACTCTTATACTGTAGAGGAAAGATATTTGACTTCCTGTAAATTTTAAAAGAACTATTGTAACCCCTAATTTTTCATAAGCGAGACATTTGGCCCCCTGTCGAAAGAATTTGTAGCAGGTCAAGTGTCTCGTTTATGAAAAAGTAGGTGTTACAACAATCCTTTTGAAACTTACGATGGGCCAAATATCTTTCCTCTACAATATAGGGATGTCATAGGTACTTTACCATAAATTTTATTTAAGTCCCATCTAATTTCTTCAAACATAAGAAAAGCTTTAAGGTTGAGGAATGCAAACCAATGAAGCATTACAGCTAACATGCCTACAACAAGTGTGATCTTATCTTTCCGCTGACTATATATAGCATGTCCACAACCCCCAATATACATACCGGCATACAATATACATATATACATACATACACATATATATACATATATGTAGATATATAGATATCAATCTATGCTATATAAGGGAAAACACCTTTTGGTGAAACATTCATCTTTCCAATTTTACTCATTATTGTAACTTTTACAATTTTTTATAATTAGATTTAATTTATATGTTTTTATTTTAATTTAAAAATGTCATTATCCCTTTAATTTTATTGAATTTTTATATTTGATGAGAAAAAAGTTTACGGGAATGGCGAAGACCGGTGTGTTGTCGTGGCAGAGAATGGGAGAACCCTGTGCATGACTTCTTGTATAAACATATGAAAAATTCATCATTTTTCGTCCAATTAAATTTCAATGATAAGAGTTTCAAATGCAAGATACAAAAAGAATTTTTCTTCAATATCACTAAAACTAATGGTATGCATGATTTCAAAACCTTCGAATACCGTTCTATCATAAATTAGACACATCAAACAATTCTCATGGATGTCTTTAACTACATGATATGGTAATTTTGATTATGAAGTACGGACTTACGAAGCGCGTATATAAGACAACTTACATGCGTGAAGAAATGTTGTTGTCAATATGTTCCCTTGAAACTAGCCCACGCAGGTTCCCAAGGAAGACATCATAACCTGAAAATTATAAGGCAAATCAACTTCTTTAATGGTGTCAAATACTGAATGTTAAATAGTCCCATTTCAGAGATGCTACCAACCTTGATCATACGCTGCAAATGCAGGAGAACCCACTATGCCATTAGATATCCAACTAAAACAAAGCCAACAAATTACGATTAAGATTAGATCAATCTTACAGTCATGACACATATTAGTTGCTAAACTACATAGAATTTTCCTAAATGAACATTTCCATCTAAGATTACAGATAAGTACTATAGAAAGGAAATTTTAAAAATCGAGATCTAACAATAATCATGATGTAATCTACAAAGATTACAATATCCTTGAGTTGTATATCTTCAGAAACAATCTTACCTAACTATTTTGGGCTCTTTTGAAATAAAGAGCAAAACAACAACAACACTCAAGCCTTTATCCCACTGTAGTGGGGTCGGCTATATGGATCCTTTGTCGTCATTGTGCTCTATCTTTAGTCATAATCTCACTAATGCCTAAGTACATCATGTCTTATAGTTTCATTCCAAGTCTTTATTGGTCTACCCCTCTCCCGTTTAACATGACTAGTGACTAAACTCTCACAACGCCTAACATGTGCCTCTAATGGTCTCCTTTGTACATGTTCAAACCATCTTAGTCGAGCTTCTCACATCTTCTCTACAATTGGTGTCACTCTTGTCTTATCCCTGAAACATTCATTCCTAATTTTATCCAGTCCCGTGTGTCCACACATCCACCTAAGTTCTCATCTCCGCAACTCCTAATTTTTTGTGATAAAGAGCAATAAGATTTATTCCAAACAGATATTTCTTGTATTCAAGATCAAAAATGATGGAGTAGATCTCTAAAATTTAAAGTGAAGTTATGAGATTTCTAATGTCAGGCATAATCATCCAAAGAAGCATTCTACAAGACAGCAATTAATAAGATTCATATGCACTACTCATCAACGGATGAACGCAGAAAAACTTAGGAGAGAGGCAATATATTCAGGTCAGTTACTGCATGATAAATAGATCAGGTTGAGCAAAAGTAGAAAATATCTCATCAAAAGAGCAAATATCACATGGAAGTAAAGTCATTGAGTTCATCAATTAGAAGTATTGACCTAAAGCTTCATTTTACATATTATCAGAAACAGAAGTATATGAAAATTTAACATAATTGGAATGTAATAGTAGTTTTGATACATAAAAAGTTACACGAAAAATTTAATAGTTTCGGGACATTAAATGGTTAAGTAGGTAAGACCCAGTTCAACATTTTTCAGAAGAAATACTAACCCCATTGAAGAATCCAATATTCCATGTTGGAGGTATACAACCTTCTGTGAATCGCGTCTATACAAATCATGTCCGAATCAAATCAATTCAAAATCAACATGAGTAAATTAGATTAACTAAAGGCATCAAATTAGCCATGGCTTACCTGGGGATCCTCTCAAGGAGTAGAACATACCCATCAGATGTGACCACGCGAATGGCCTCGTAGGGATACCTGAAATGTATCCAATTAACAAGAACAAAGTTGCACAATGACAAACTATAAATATAATTCACCACAAATAAGAACAGATACATTCATGCCATGGGTAAAAAATTATACACACGCACACACAAACTCATCACAACCATCTGATTTATCAGTATTATTAAAATTTAAAATAAATAACAGCCAAAAAAGAATCATTAAAATAAGTGGAGGAGACTGTGAGTTGAATAAGGTGTCAAGCCCTGTAGATTGTTCAATGATCACAATGTAGTGGCCGCATACTAGGGTATTTTTGACATCGAATACTTTGCGTAAAGAGATTGTGTCGGAATTGCATTAATTGCATAATAATTAAAAAAAATCACATTCTCCCTCCCTCACTTCTATCTACTCATTCAGCAACCCAAAAACTTGTTAACACTACACAATGTGGGACATCATAGCTAGAAGCAAAAGCAGCATTGATTGCATCAGAGCTGATTGTATTTATTTTTGTAGAAACCAAGATACTAATAAAAAATAATATTTTTATTCTCCAGAAATCTGCTCGCTACATGAGTGCACCCCTCTTTATATAAAATAAAGGAGATGAGAGAATGTACAAATACCGATGTTCGACTAGGCGATTACAATACAAGTAACTGCCCGGACTACAACAGGAAGCAACCTGTTATGCCACATGATACGACAGCGCACGATGAGCCCGATCCACGTTGGGGACGCACGTACCAGCGCCGACCTCCTACCTCGGCCTCATGATGGACGCCGGGCGATTTTATGTTTTATGCTTTTTAATTTCGCACGCTTTGTTTTCTTTTGGACCCACGTGTTTAAGCCCAAGTGGGGGGCGCGTTTTCTGGACTCGGATATATGTTGCTGGACAGCTCTTGTGAGGCATGCTTTTGGAAATTAAGTTTCTTTGTCCTCTCTCTCTCTCTAAACCCTCTCCCTCTCTCTCTTTCTCTCTCTTTCCCTCTTCCCGACGGAACTGCACTCGGCGCCCTAGCAGCTCGCGATCCACTTCCGCGCGCAGCCGACGCCGACCCCGTCTCCTTCCCCATTTCTTCTTCTCCCCCTCTAATCATTCCTCCTTCCCTCTTCTTCCTCTCTCCCTCTTGTTCCTCTCCCCCCATTTCAACCATAGCACCTTCGGATCTCACACCGGATCGACCCAACTGTGGGCTTCTTCCTCAACCTCGGCCCAATCACTAGATCGAGATCGGGAGACCACATCAACTTGGTATCAGAGCCAAACGCCGGACTTCCTCTCTCCGACACCTACCGCTCCGCCCTTACCGGCCTTCGCCGGCCTCCAAATCCTCTTCCCGCTCCCTCCATCTCAGTCGGACTCCTCCCTGCGCCCTCTGCTAACCTCGCGCGACCCCAGACCATGACCGACGGCGGCCCCTCCCTCACCCAAGTCATGGAGATGTTTCAAACTATGCTCGCCACCCAAAATGAGAAAATGGAAGCACTAAATGCCCGTTTGGACTCCATCCAAGGAACTCCAGCACCGGCTTTTCCGCCCCTAGGGGTTTCTCCAACGGCCAGCCGGGTTGCTTCGGCTCCTCGGGAGGATACTTTCTCTTTTCCCTCGCACCGTCCGCATGGATTTTCCGATCTACGAGGGACGCGAAGATCCCCTTCCATGGCTCACGCATTGCGAATTCTTCTTCACCAATCAGCATACCCCGGAGGATGAACGTGTTGGCCTAGCCTCGTTCCACCTACTTGGGCCGGCACAACTATGGGTGACTCAACTACTCCGCGAGCACCCCGCCGCATCGTGGGAAGATTTCAGTGTCGCATGCACTCTTCGGTTTGGCCCGGCAATGCAGGGGAACCCACTTGGGGACCTTATCGCTCTCAAGCTGACCGGCCCCATTGAGACATATTTGGAGCAGTTCCAATTATTGCTATCCCGTGCCACCTCCGTGCTCCCATCGCAACAGGTTTCTCTGTTCACAGCCGGATTACCGGAACGGCTACGCTGGGACGTTGAGTTCCAAAGGCCCGTGCATGCGAGCGCCGCATTGCCTTGGACCGGCCTCCCCCGGGCCGCCGCGACTTTTTCAGCCCCCGCCAACCACCAAGCGTGGCCTCCCCAAAGTCCTCTTCCACAGATGAACCCCCGCGTCCGACCTATCGCCGTCGTCTAACCCGCCCGGAGATGACCGCTCGCCGCGAGAAGGGATTGTGTTTTAATTGCGATGAGCTCTACACTCTGACTCATCGGTGCAAGAGATTGTTTTGGTTGGAGGTGGACGATCCACTGGATGAGGAGGATGATGCGTGCGGCGATTTGGGGACACCGCAACTCTCCTTACACGCCCTTGTCGGGCCGCAGGAGGGGAACACTATCCAACTGTATATTACGGTGGCCGACACTTCTCTCCTAGCTCTCTTGGATACGGGCAGCACCCACAGTTTCATTGGGCAGGACAAGGCCAGGTGGCTTCGCCTTCCTTACATTGCTCGTAGTCACGTCAAAGTGGCAGTCGCCAACGGCCAGCAGATGACAAGTCCGGGTGTTTGTCGGCGTGTCGACTTCATAGTGGAGGGACAACCCTTTCAGACTGATTTCTTCGTGGTGGACCTACGGGGATTTGACATTGTGTTGGGCGTCCGCTGGTTGCGCACTTAGGACCCCTCACATGGGATTTTGATCGGCTGACCATCTCTTGGCACGAGGGCTCTCACCGGATACAGTGGCACGGGCAAGCCCCGGGGCAGTCCCCCGCATCCTTCTTAGTCCATACCGAGCCGCGGCCACTTCATCTCCTCCGGCGGGGGATCACCATCCAGATGTTACCCTGTTACTGCAGTCTTTTCCCGAGCTTTTCAGCCCGACTTTGCGCCTTCCTCCACGGCGGGGACAGGACCACAACATCTGCCTCCTTCCGGGAGCGGCCCCGGTGGTAGTGCGGCCATACGACTAACCTTTCTTACAGAAGGATGAAATTGAACGGCAATGTGATCTTCTTCTCCAACAGGGCCTCATTCGCCGGAGCGTGTCTCCCTTTTCCTCGCCGGTTCTTTTGGTGCATAAGAAGGATAATTCGTGGTGCATGTGCGTGGACTACAGGGAGCTGAACTCCATCACCGTCAAGGACAAGTTACCTATTCCAGTAGTCGAGGAGCTCCTCGACGAGCTACATGGAGCGTGTTTCTTCACCAAGCTCGACCTCTCCTCGGGTTATCATCAGGTTCGTGTGGCAGAAGCCGATGTGGAGAAGACTGCTTTTCGCACCCACCACGGCCATTTTGAATTCCTCGTTATGCTCTTTGGCCTAACTAACGCGTCATCGACCTTCCAAGCTTTGATGAACGAGGTATTCCAACCCCTCCTACGCAAATATGTTCTCATTTTCTTTGACGATATTCTCGTGTATAGCCGTACTTGGGAAGAGCACCTCCTACACCTTCGGGCCGTCCTTCGCTTGTTACGGGCGAACCATCTAATCCTCAAGGCCTCCAAGTGCTCGTTCGGTCAACGATCTGTGGCCTACTTGGGACATATCGTCGATGCAACGGGCGTAGCCGCCGACCCGGCGAAACTCCAAGGTGTGGCGGTGTGGCCACAGCCGCAAACCATTACCGGCTTACGGGGTTTCCTTGGCCTCACAGGGTACTACCGTCATTTCATCCGGGATTACGGTACCATTGCAGCTCCACTGCTTGCGTTACTCCGGAAGAACGCCTTTGCATGGTCGGACGCCGCTACTCAGGCCTTCCACTCCCTCCAGGCTGCTCTACTGTCCGCGCCGTCCTTCGTCTCCCCGATTTCACCATACCATTTCTCGTAGAGTGCGACGCATCCGGTGTCGGGTACGGGGCTGTTTTGCAACAGAAGGGGCACCCGATTGCCTATTTCAGCCGGCTGACGGCCCTACATCACCGCAAGTTGCCCGCTTACGAACAGGAGCTCATTGGCCTTGCAAAGGCCGTTCAACATTGGCGACCGTACCTTTGGGGGCGGTCCTTTCTCATCCGAACGGATCATTTCAGCCTCAAATACTTGTTGGAGCAACGCCTTACTACAATCCCTCAGCAATGTTGGGTGAGCAAACTTCTGGGGTTCGATTTCCAAGTAGAGCACAAAGCCGGTGTTCTAAACCGCGCCGCCGAAGCTCTCTCGCGCTGCGACACACCGCCCGAGGTCTCTCTCCTTGCCATCTCTTTTCCGACGGCACAGCTTTTCACCTCTCTTTGCCAGGAAATACAGAGCACTCCTTCCTTGGCCGAATTACTTCACCGGGCCGAACAGGGGCTCGCGGGATCGCTCTAGACAGCCCGCAACGGCCTGATTCTATACCGCTCTCGAATGTATGTGGACGCGGCCTCGTCCCTCATTTCGACTATTATTACGGATGTCCATGCTCGCAGTCATGAGGGGGTTCACCGTACGCTCCAACGTGTCCGCCTCGAGTTCTATTGGAAGGGGATGCGCAAGCATGTTCATGACTACATCGCTGCCTGCCCTATATGCCAACAAAACAAGACGGACCATCTTCTCCCAGCTGGGTTACTACAACCCCTACCAGTTCCTACTCAAATATGGGCGGACCTCTCCATGGATTTTGTTGAAGGACTGCCCTCCGTTCGTGGCAAGTCCATCTTGATGGTGGTGGTGGACCGATTCTCAAAGGGGGCCCACTTTATTGCCTTGACAAGGCCACTCGTTGCGGAGCACGTGACGAGGGTTTTCTTTCAGGAGATTTTCCGGTTACATGTCATGTCGGAAACTCTCATATCCGATCGCGACCGGGTATTTACCGGCTCTTTTTGGAGGGAGATGTTTACACTCAGCGGCACCAAACTGGCGTTCTCTTCCGCATATCACTCACAGTCCGATGGACAAACCGAGGTCGTCAACCGGAACCTAGGCATGTACTTGTGATGCATCACCGGCGACAGGCCCCGCGATTGGCCGCGTTGGCTTCCTTGGATCGAATATTGCTACAACACCGCCTATCACACCGCGCTGCAAACCACGCTTTTTCGCCTTATCTATGGCCGCGAACCCCCTCGACTCTTGTCCTACTCGGGTGGTTCTATACGGGTGGCAGCGGTAAACAAGGAATTGGAGGACCGCGGCATATTTTTGGGGGCAGCCCGCAACCGCCTCCTCCAGGCGCAACACCGTATGGAAATTGCTTACAATCGGGGTAACCGCGAGCTCACTCTAGCTGTGGAGGATTGGGTATGGGTGCGACGTCGCCCTTTCCGCCATACCTCCGTCACCCGACCGTTTCCAACAAGTTGGGGCCCAAATGTTTTGGCCCTTTCAAGATCACGGAGCGTATTGGAGAGGTTGCCTACCGCCTCGCCTTGCCCCCGGCAGCCCACATTCATGATGTCTTCCACATCTCGCAGCTCAAACCATTCGTTGGCCCTCCGTCGCTGGCTCCTCTAGTTGATATTCCGGCACAACTCGAGGACAAGCTGTCTTCCGACGGGGGCGGTGATGTTACGCCACATGATACGACAGCGCACGATGAGCCCGATCCACGTTGGGGACGCACGTACCCGCGCCGACCTCCTACCTCGGCCGCATGATGGACGCCGGGCGATTTTATGTTTTATGCTTCTTAATTTTGCACGCTTTGTTTTCTTTTGGACCACGTGTTTAAGCCCACGTGGGGGGCGCGTTTTCTGGACTCGGATATATGTTGCTAGACAACTCTTGTGACTTGTGAGGCATGCTTTTGGAAATTAAGTTTCTTTTTCCTCTCTCTAAACCCTCTCTCTCTCACACACACTCTTTACCTCTTCCCGACGGAACCGCACCCGGCGCCCTAGCAGCTCGGGATCCACTTCCGCGTGCAGCCGATGTCGACCCCCTCTCCTTCCCCATTTCTTCTTCTCCCCCTCTACTCCTTCCTCCTTCCCTCTTCTTCCTCTCTCCCTCTTGTTCCTCTCCCCCCATTTCAACCATAGCACCTTCCGGATCTCACACCGGATCGACCCAACCGTGGGCTTCTTCCTCAACCTCGGGCCCAATCACTAGATCGAGATCGGGAGACCACATCACAACCTCAAACGGTTACACAAGGATAACAGCCTGGCCCTTTACATTGAGCAACACCGGGCGGTTACACAAGAGTACCACATGGCCTCTACATTGCAGGAACATCGGGGGGTTACACAGCCCAACTGAACTTATCAAGCCAAGCCCAAGGAGATACTTTGCGATCATGGAGAGATTTTTTGAGGTGGCATACAAGAGCCCTCCCCCCCCCATGGTCTCATAACCAGGAGGTTGCTGCATGAAAGAGGTCACTATTCAAGAATGAATTTTTAATGCCCAATTGATATGAAACAATGTCGATGAACAACAAAGAAGATTAGGACCCGGACAATGTTTAATTTTACGGCAGGTGAGAAGGTCTCTTCTTAGTCGAGACCATGTTGAGTAAAACCACGAGCCACAAGTCAAGTTTTCAGACGTTCAAATGCCCCATCGAGACCATGGTTCATAGTGAAAGCCCACTTACATCCAACACAGGTCTAGCCGAAAGGAAGAGGAACAAGCTCTCAAGTGTAATTAGCACAAAGGGAAGCCATTTCCACATCCATGGCGACCTGCCACCCGGATGCTGGAAAACCTCCTATAGATGAAAAGATGGGAAAATGCGGGACAGAGAAGTCGCAAACCTGTGAAGCGCTGGTGATAAGCGATGCAAAGAGACATAATTTGAAATAGGGTGACGATTGAGGTTGGTTCCTGATCAATGACCTGCAAAGCATCAGTAGATAGGGGTGACTTCCGTTGGGCATCAGACCGAGGACGTCGGCGTGTGTAGACACGAAGAGGGGGAGGAAACGATGGGTGGGCCACAACAGGAGGAGTGGATTGTAGAGGAGAATCATAGAAGATAGGAGTGTGAGGACATGGAAGGCCTAAGGAGGAGATGATATGAAGTTAAGATTGGTGGAACGGTTGACTTTCAAGGAAAGTGACAGCGGTTGTGATGACAAATTTATGAAAATGTGAAGAGTAACAGATGTAGCCCTTCTAGGTACGAGAACAATCAACAAACATATACTTGATCGCACGGAGAGCTAACTTATCCATGTGAAGGCCAAGATAATAAATAAAGCAGACACAATTGAAGACACGTAGTGTCAGGGTAAATGGAGAGGTGTTGGGGAATGGATGGAAAATGGTGTGGAAAATTTTTGGACAGAAGAGGGCAGACGATTAATGAGGTAGTAGGCAGTGGACATGGTGAACCTGCATTTTGAACATAATGGACCTGACAACCAAGAGGAGGTGATGATTTCTCGCTCGGCTACACTATTTTGTTGTGGCGTACACGAGGTTTGTTGGATTATGCCCAAGGTGTTACTGGTACCCTGAAAACTATGACTTGTATATTTATGAGCATTACCGGTTCAAAAAATTTTAAGAGAGTGGGAGAAGTGGATTTTATTCTAAGCGAGAAAAGAATGCAAGATTCGCATCAACTCAAAGCAATCGCGCATCATATACAGTCACGCCATTCGAGAATGATCATAAACAAAGTAACAAAATAACGATAGCCAGAGATACAAGTCACTATGTAGGGGCCCTAAATATCTGAATGCACTAAATCAAAAAGAGAAGTGCTTCGAGTACAATGAGGAGAAAAAAATATATCGATGTTGTTTCCCGTAAATACGGGATTCACATTGAAAATCAGAAAAAGAAAAATTTGGAAAAGCATGCTTGAGAACAGGTAAAGGAGCACGTCCAAGAAGCTGGTGCCAGTCAGTGGAGATGGCGGAGGAGAGAATCGAGGGTGGAAGATCCTCAGTGTATATCCCATTAAAGAGTCGCCCCCTACCAATGATATTCCGAGTCCACCGATCCGACATCACAAAAGAAGATGGAGAAAACGTGAATAAGTAATCAAGGTCCTGAGTTAAATGACTGACAGAGCGAAAATTAACGTAAGAGCCAGAAACATAAAGGACGGAGTGGAGAGGAAGAGATGGGGAGAGAGGCGCATCTCCAATACCGCGGACCGGGGTGGTATCGGCATTGGCCATCGTGATAAATTACGGAGAAGAGGTATTAGAATACCGATAAGGTTTGTGAGGGGTGATGTGGTTAGTAACTCCAGAATCCACCATCCACGCCAGACTGTGGGAAACACAAGTTAGAGGATACCCCGAAGTCAGAGGATCAAGTAAGGATCCCCCGAAGTTGTTGAAGTTCCTCATGCAAGATGTCAACGTCAGAGCGAGAGGAGGGAACATCCGCGGCTAGGGAAGCATGAGGACTAACTATGATGTGGGAAGCCATAATAAGTACACAGACGATTGTCCGGACAATAGGAGCGATTGCGATCATCACGTCTGTCGCCGCGAGAACCAGTGTGACAACCACGAGACCCGGGAGGAGGGCACATAGTTGGGGAATGGTGCAGAAGGGCGGGATAGGGAGGCATTACGACTTTAGGAGGCGGAGTGGCTTTAAGAAACATGGAGAATACATCAGAAAGAGACAAAACAATGGGGGAGGAGAGGATGGTCGCCCGAACACGATGAAGATGGGGAAGAAGGCGCACCGTCATGAGAAAAATTCTCACAACCTCCTTTTGTGCGCGCTGAACAACAAGATCTGAGGGGGGTTGGTGTCCAAGCCACGCCTCAACAAGGGTCTTAAATGCGGTGACAAAGGAGTGACCCGAAGCTGAGGATGATATCAAAAAGATGTTAGAGATTGTCCTGTCCGGAGGAAATGGACTAAAGCTCATCCCACATGGCTTTAGCAGTCTCGTGATACATGTCATTTGGTATGGTTTAGTCTCCATAGAATTGAGAAGTCAAGACTGCACCTGACCATCATTACGGAGCCATTGTTTCGTAGATTCGGTAGGGGGCACGGGTAATACGATGAAGCATCCCTTTGTTTTGATAAACACATTGCACTGAGTGCTCCCATTCCACAAAATTCTTCTTCTCAATGAGAGAGACAGAAGTAACCGCGAGTTTATCCCGCACTTCAAGTGGGTAAGTCGGGGCAAGAGAAGAGGCTGCAGGGGTGCTCATGACAGGCTGACAACAAGAAACTTGAAGGGTCTCTTTTAGTTCATCTTTTATTAGTAAATATATTGAATAGTGATATATTGTGCTATTAGAAGTGCTTTCATTTTCTATATAAGGAGGTACACTAATAATTGCGGGAATCCAGGATCATTTGCATTTTGAACTCTCTTTAAGAGGAGGCTAATTAGGGAAACTAGTAAAGGTTGTGTCTTTGTGAGCAGGACTCTTCCTTGGCATGTGTTTCTTCGTGTTTCCTTCGTTCAATTAATTTGTATCAGTTGGTCCGACTTGCCCTCGCCACTTGTCACCTCCATCGATCATCGGGATCCATCATCTCTAACGTATTGCTTGTGAAGATGCATAGAAAAGTTGCCTCCGCACACGTTGGCATTCTTCATCAACATCAAACACTCATTGTGTAACATCCACGACCAAATCATCAACCACAGACTCATCCCCGCACCAAACCTCACTCTATGTGTCCTCATAATCCCCCATGGCTCCACTCCAACCCCCCCCCCCAGTTCAATTGTAGAGAGTACGGATCCTCTACCGCAACAACTCAAGCATTGCAAGGCGGAGCAATTCATGATTTTGAGACAATCCTTGATCCTGCTCCCATCCACTGCATATACCATCACCCAATTTGATCGACCACCCAACCATCAACACCACCAACATCACCTACGTCGTCTCCTCTATTATGTCATTGTCCATTATTCTCTCCAATATCATCATCTTTGGAACAACGATGCATTTCCCAACCACCATCTACCAATGTCCCAAAACATGGATGCCACCTTCAATCTTCCCCTTTCCCAACACAAGCAATCACACCTGACTCTAATAGAACCACTTATGACTTATGTCGCCTCGCTGCTATCATCCATTTCTTTTACGTGTCTGGCAACATCAAAGTTGCCAACACCAACTGCCCACTTTTCACGCCTGAAAGTTGCACATTTCCCACCACAAATTTGTGTTGTCCTTCTGCAATAACAATCAATGCATCTACCTCTTATGCAAAGTCCAGATAAGGTCTACTTCTCAAACAGGCAAACTCTCGCATAGCTCGTAAAGCCTCGCATTCCCTCCCAGCTGCTCGCACCTGCACATACCTAGCCATGTTTTTTTCCCAAACCACCTCTTCACCACCCCTACTTGTCACCCCAGGTACAAGCAATATAATGCCAATACACCCAAAGTTATCCACCCAGCCACACCCAACCGAACCCAAATCCCTCCACCGATTTAAAAGCTCGACCCTCAGAATCGTGGTAAATCTTGAATGGCATTGATTCCCCAAATTCACTTGAAATCGCACTCTTACGATTTATCGCATCATTGAAATTTGTCATCATCACGGATTCAAATTCCACAATTATAGCGCCGTTGAAATTTCAATTCTGGAAACTAGCGCTCTACGACACAATTTCCCGGTGTCAACCCCATTATATTGGTGATGCCAGCACCCTGCCCGACAATGTTTACCTCATCGTCCTAATATTTTGAGCTACTAACTTTGTTAAGAATTTTGACAAATTCATTATGCCAATTTTACAATCCAAGTGAATTCTACTGCAGTAGTTCCAACACATTCGAGTAATTTTTTTAACCATAATTCCACCGCTCGAACTTGAGGACAACCAATTTTCAAATGTGTGTTGATGCATATACTCACCCTCGGAGGTTACGTTTATTCCCTCCAATGAACCCTCATGATGATAGAAGACAAAGAGCGTCTCTTTTAATTTATTTTGTATTGGTAAATATATTAAATTGTATTTTACTGTGTTATTAGAAGTCCATATTCTATACAAGGAGGCTTTGATATAAGTTCTAGGCATCTCGGATCATTTGTAATTAATGGCTCTCTTTGAGAGGAGGCTCCTTGAAAGAACAGTCCCTCAAAAGTTATATGTGTCCGGAGAATGACGCTTCACTAGTACACGTTTCTTCATGTTCTCTTTGTCCTATCAAGTTCAGCTTCTTAGGTTTGCATCACCGTCATTGCCCAAGACATTATATAAGATTCATAATACTTCTAGAATAACTTAAATGCGACACGGAAGCAGCATTTACGACAAGATGTTTCAAAATCTTGTGTGCATGTATGACAAACGTATGCAGCATGTGTATGACATGAAATAATGGCAATCATCAAGTATTATTGTTTCCTAGTTTTACTCGGGGTCTGATAAAGTTTGGGAACATTGGATGCCCACAAGGTAAGGGAGATTCATTATCGTATGATAAAATTCAATTTCAAAAAATATCATTATTAAACATGGAGCATCTTTAGAAAAACTGTTAAAAATATTTTACGCAATGAGCAATCGTTTACATATGCAATGTCCAACACTTAGTTAATGCAATCTTTGACAAACCACCAAAAAATGGAACGACCATAAAACAAAAAAAATCTCGTGTTAATTCATACCCAAGCTCTGTAATAACATCTTTACATGTTCGTGCATCTGTATTCAAAGACCTTCTGAAAGAAGTTTGACTTTCGGTAGGAGTTGGATCAACATCACCAAGGACGGAAGTGGGAACAGGCACAACAGATTCTCCATCACGATTATTTGTACAAAGGTTTCCATAGGAAGACGAGCTCCCTGCAAATATATGGTATATTTTTGATGGTGAAAGAAGAAAATGCGCAGCCTTGTGGAAGATATCAAAAACCGCTTCAATTAGCACTTCAATAGCTAGATGAAGATCCTGCATAAAATAGCAAACTAATTCCCTTTGCATTGCAATTTAATCTATTATAGTAACTACAAGAATGTTGAACCAAAAAATTCCTGAAGACAAGTGAAAAAAAAATCAATTCAAATACCTCAATAACTCCACGTCTTCGATCTGTTGTGCTCTGAACTACATGGTCCTTAAGAGAAGTTGATCTCTTATTTCCATACGTTCCATTGGCGGTGCCATAACCTTTTCTGAACCCAGCTGAATGATAGATAAGAAGTGGAATCCTCAAAAGAAATTTTAAAGGCCACAAAGTCAAGGATATCAAGAGCATAATTGATCGAAAGAATGTCATTTGTTTGTTTGCACGAGCAAAACTGCTTGAATGGGACATGCGAGAAGTATGGGAAGAAGGTGAAGCTGGAAACATACTTCCATCATCACCATCATCATCTTCTCCGGACGTATAATCAACACTTGAGGTATCAGAATCAACAGAAAGTTCATGTATGAATCCGTTGAATGAGGACACGCCACTGTCATTGAGAATAACAGCAGTTACAACATGTAAGCAAGTATAAGCAAACGATAGAACAAGGCGATTCTTAACCGCAACCCGGTTTTGGCTATTCGCACCACATTGTTAACCGCACCCCGAAAATATAACCGCACCCTGTTTTTTTTTCTTGCCGCACCTCGATATTTTTTTTGACGCACCCGAAAATATCCCTTAGTGATGTGCGTGAGACAGCTAATAGAGTAAGTTTGCGCGAGGAAGATGCCGGAGACGGGAGCAGCTCGGCGAAGAGGAAGACGGGGTGCGGCTTCCACGAAATGGGGGAGATGGGGTGCGAGTAAAGTTTTAGAAAAAAGTTTTTTAAAACAAAATGGGGTGCGGATAGCCGTATGAGGGGTGCGGTTAACAATGGCCTAGAACAAAGGGAGAAGTTTTAATTTGCGAATAAGTCTAGACAAAATAATTGGGCACTAGAAATCAACATGAGAGAAAATGCTTGGAAGAAGAACTCAGGCCAAAAAGTGTTCATATCACAAGAGGACTTAGAGCCCCACAACTTACTTCTCCATCCATCGAGGAAGCCGAGGACCACGAAAGCTAGGCCTAAGTTCCCAGCCATGCATACCCTCCAAAATGGTTGTCTTCCCAGGAAGTATGGCTAATAGAAGTGCAGAAACTCCATTAATTAAACGTGTTACATTGTTCAAAGACTCATAAGTAAATGTCTTCACTGATCTGCAAAAATTCACAAAATAGTTATTGATGCTGTGATGAAACAAATAAGTATGTACAGCGACATCAGTCATTAAAATATAGGCAAAACTATTTGTATATTAATTAGTCATACTTTGTGGAAAGTTTCAGGATTTTGGACCTAAATCAGTAAAACTACAGATACTTGAACACCATCTGCAATGGAGAAGAACTACGATAGGGAGAGTTTGGTATAGGAAAGAATGCCCTAAAGAAATGCCTGTAACTATTCCATTTCCATTTTTTGTATGTAGGAAAACAGCTTAAAGCATCAGTTCCACAACCCCGAAAATATAATCAAGGAGATATTTTTCAAGGAAAACCGAGGTAACACAATGAGATATCCTCGAGACAAAGCTTCAATATAGATAAGATCCAAACAACACACTACCATACACATTCAAACTTAGTGTAGAGAACATGGAAGTAGCAGGAAAAACTCGGATCTATTTATACATTTAATAACAACTCCACATTACAAATCTAAAAACTACATTATACTCAACATAGCATGAGTTCATTCAGGCAGGTATGCCCTCATATTCTAGTGGTTCAAGACATCTGTCTTTCAGGAATTATCAATAAATATGCAATGATTGAAATAAAGAACATCCATATGTAAGCTCTTTCTGTCTGAAATACATGGCTGCTTTTTTGGATAATCATGTTCGTGCAATGTACAGAAAATTAAACTACAAAGATTATAGCTGCCTGCATCTTATAAACTGTAAACAAAAATCAATGAAGTGCTTAATTCAGGAAGCTTAAATTGGGCCTTCTACAACTTCCCGACGGTGCATCACCGTAAAGCTTGGTAGTTAAAACTTATAAAAAAATCCTTCTAGCAGAACAAGTGGCTTTCTCAACAATAAGTCAATAAGTATAGACCATTCTAGAGAAACTGTAAATGTCAATTTTAACCAAGGTTGTCAGGATCGAGATCCTAGATGAGATCGTTTCGAGGTAGGATCGGATCTGATAGTAGGGTCGCATCGAGGATCGCTTTATAAAATCAGGATCGATTTACAATATCTGGATCGTAGGATCGTAAGATCCTATGATTTGGATCGCGATCCTGACAACCTTGATTTTAACTAATACGAATTCAAGTACAAATAATGAGTGACTAGTCTTATTTCACTACTACACATTTCTAAATCGCATGGGCTAATATTTGACTGAAGAGAGTGAGTGAAATCCTGAAAGGTCGTTGTTAATGATAATTGAGCACAGAGAAAAAATATGGCAACACACAAACACAAGTACATACATTGTTCACCCCAAAATTACAAAAAAAGGGCAAGACCCATAGCCGGCGACAAATATGTAAAGAAATTAAAGTTAAATAGAAGAAGCAAAGAAAGGCCGCTACAAGTTTCCATGCCCAAAAACCTACAATAGTGGAATTTATATAACACCGCATAACACAAATGAATTTCCCAAAAGACCCCAACATAAAAACTTCTAAACCCTAAGCCCAAAAACATACAAAATGTGGCTTCGAAGGCTCCCACACTGCCACATGGGAGCGTGCGACCCTCCAAAACCACCACCGGTTGCTGTTCAGGCAGCAAGACCTGATAAAAAGCTTATAGGGGGGCATAAATTGAACGGTGATTAACAAAAAAGACTTCCAACAAATTAAGATCCAACAAATTTCAATAGTCCTCCTGATCAAGAGGCAATAGAATGGTTCTCCAACAAAAGGCCTTCTGAATTAGAGAACAACAGCAATAACAAAGCTCAGAGACGTTGATCCATTAAAGAAATTATGTTTTTTTCATCTATAACCCTTAACCCCAAAGTAGCAGAACACGCATGTCAATCAGAAAAATCGCTCAGCTTAACTAATTTCTTCCTCAACAGTAATATATTCAAAAAATGAATGCACAAAGTTGAACTACTACGGTTTTGATTATAAGAATCACAAAATGAATGAATCCACTACATTGAACTACTAGGGTTTCGTTTATAAGAATCACAACTTGGTTTTTTCATTAAAAATAAAAAATCAAGCACACAATTCAGTAAATTATCTACCCTAATTGCATCTTACTGCTAAATCAAACTCCATAGCGAAATAAGTAATACGGTTAACAGATTAAAGCTGTCGAAATTCCAAAATTGAAGCCAAAACATAATATTATACATCCCGATCAGCGAAATGATGACGGAATAATTGCAAAAATGAAGATCAAGAGAGGAAAGAGATCGTACTCTTTGGTGATGGCGAGCGCGTTGTCAACGAATCGCTGCAGCATAATCGGGGGGATTTTGATTTTCCGAAAACGATTGAAAGACGAGGTGATAAAAGGAGGGAAGAAGGAATCGGTGAATCGATGCGGAAACCGAAATCGTGAGTGCACGAAAACGAGGCCGAAGGATATTGCCTTACAAGGAAAGTCTACTGCGTGCTACGTGGAGACTTCTCGCTATTTTCAAAGTTTCGAACACTTTTTTTAAAATACACGTAGAAGAACACGTATTTCTAAAAAAACATGAAATCTGAACTTATTTTCAAAGTATTTTATACCTGTATTTTTAGGAAAAATATTCAAAACAAAAGTTGTAGATCTCATACAGATTTACAATTTTTGTGTTGAACATTTTTCCTAAAAAAACATGTACAAAGAGTATTTCTAAAAGATACAAAAAATTAGGATAAAGTGTGGTGCACCTACCCAAAACTGCGAGAAAGGGCGTATTTTGCATTTTTTTAAGACACGTGATTTGCACGGCCTGTACAGAATCAGGATCCTCTCCGATTCACGCGAACTAGAGGGGTCCAGTTCACGCGAACCGGATCCTGCCGCCCAAATAGAACGGCAGATAAAAACTCAACTCCACTTGTGGGGTCCAGTCGCTACGTCAGCCGTGAGTGGAGTTGTCGCCGGGTCCGCCGTCCGATTTGGGAGGCGGGATAAGGACAACGATCTGGTTCCTCTCCAGTTCGCGTGAACTGGAGAGGATCCTGATTCGCCCCTACGACCTGATGCGACAATACCTTCGCGTGATATTATCTTGGCCACAATATTGTCTCGGTGCGATAGCTCTCCCGCCGCTTGCAAACTCCTAAGTGTTATACCATGCACATCACTCATTTTTGCAGTGTGCACGGGAGGTTTGTAAGCGGCTGAGAGAACACATTTTTATTGTTGTTAGATGACTTTGTCTATACTAGAGCATAATTTTTTAAATAAAAGAAAATTATAAATTTTAAAAACTGAAAATTTTTTAATACCGAAAAATAAAAATTTGAAAGTGAATGTTTAACGAAATGATGTTTTTGATCGAAATGATTTTTTAAAGTACATTATTATAATTATTATTAGGAGTTTAGGATTGTAGTTTTGATTATTCACATTTAGCTCTCCGCAAGCGCAAGTATGTATTTTACTTAAAATATGAAAAATAAATATTTAATTTATTAATAAAGGTGTACAAGAAATACAAATGTTTAATAATTGAGTGGGATCCGGATCCTCTGAAGTTCACGAGAAACTTCATGGATCTAACGGGCGAGATCTCCTGAATTTTACGGATCCTAAGGTTAAAAATATTTAGACACTAAAAGACAAAAAAAAGATAAAATAAAAATGATTTTAAATCCGAAAAATTGGAGGATCTCGCGCGTTGGATTGAAATCCAACGCGCGAGATCCCCCCTGGAGTTGTCCGTACAACTCCACCCCTGAAGTTGTCCGTACAACTCCAGGAGATCCGGATCCGATTGAGTGAGTGAGCGCTGATAAAATTTTAGAAAACCATAAAATATTTAAAATTGAAATGCTAATAGTCAAATACAATCTTTCATTTATTTGTAATTAAAATTTATTTTATTTATTTGTAATTAAGATTTACTTCTAACCGCAATGATCATCCAATATTCCACTGTATTTGAAAATTTAAATCCTATTAAGAGGAATTTCGTTAGTATATTTAATTTTTATTTACCTTAAAATATCAAAAGCATAACTAACTAAACATATATAATAATGTTTTAAAATACTCTTACTAACTTAGCGGGAGTTATGGAGGAAATCACGGCGCGCGCGATCCGCATGTCTGATTCATATTGTAATTCTTTTTAAGTTTTTCCCCACTTTAGACCTCATTTTGAATGATCAAATGATCAAATGGCCTTGATTTTGAAAGAGTTGAATATCAAAATTTTTATAGATACTTAGGCTTTATTTGTTTGGGTGTTTCGCTGCTCCGTTTTGGGCAAACGCTGTCGGAAGGAGGGTAAACAAACGAACCTTCGGCGGCGTTTGCTCCGTTTCCACCCGCCCGCCTTGAGAAACGCCCCAAAAAGCTTCGTTTGGAGCAGCCACCTCCCCCCTCCATTTCAAACACCCTGTTTCCACCCGCCGGATCGACCCGCTACAGCCGAACCAAATGGAGTCTTAAGCTTACAACTTTGATATCCATCACATTTTTTATTTGAGGCTTGCAGGAGTTTTAAAAATAACTCCAAATTTATGAAAATAATAATCAATCAGTGTTTTAGAATAATTTATTGCTCTGCTTAATTCTGATTTGACCATCTTGGATGTTTCAAAATGAAATAGTCCATTTTGCTCAAATTAAGAAGGTGTCTTCGTCAAAGTTGTAGAGAATTAAATTCTCAACAACTTTCATGTCATTTGTACTAATTCGGCCTCCATCTAATTAATAATTAGATCCAAAAGGAGTTAATCAGTACAATTTCTACAGTTTATTTAGAAGAGGTTGAGGGTTAATCATGAGAGGCAAAAACTTGTGCGAATTGACTCGATCTATAATATGCCGGTAACGAAATCAAGTCAAATGACACTGGTGCTTCATATCCGTGCATGATCTCATTCGGCGAAAAACTAGCCTGTAAGTAAAAAGACGCAACTTGATCGAGTATTTTTTTAAAAGTGCGCCTAAGTATCTTACTACCGTGAGGAGTGAACCCATGTGCTACGTGTCTCAACTCAAATACGGAGGATAAGGGGGCTAGTTCAGGGGGCACAAGACCCTTATAATCAAAGATAATTTTCATAGGCTCCAAATTCACAATTCTGATTTTATAATTAATATTTTCACGCTTGGCATGAAGATATGCCAAGGAGAACCACTCATCATAAATAATAGAGTTTGACGCTCCCGGATGTGTAAGGATGTGTGAGCGATACAACTCTAGGGACCTAACTATAGTCACTAACGTGTGGAAATGAGGGTCATCAAAAGGCGGTGGGTAAATGCGTGCAACTGGGTGTGGTATATAAGTATGTATAAGGGACACCACATCCAGAGGCACAATTGTCAAAGAATCAAAAGTAGACGTAGTTGAGGACCGAACCGTAGACGTACACGCATAAAAATGATCAGTCAAGTGCGACACGTAGGCAGATCTACGGGGTGCGATGTACAGTCCAAATATTAGTGTGCTCAACTTAGTAATATACATACGCTGAGACAATGCCAATGTAGGGATTAATAAAGTGGGTGTCACATAAAAACTCATATTAGGACTACCGGTTTCATGTCCTAAAAAATCAACTAATGTGGGCAAATATTCATGAGGAAGGGTCGGCAAAATCAAACCCGGGATAAAATCCAAATTAGTATAACTTTCATTCAACGGTGACAAAATCATGGAACTCTCATCCGAGTCTATATCAATATCGTCATCCAAAAGTATAACTTCCTCACTAGAAAATTTTTCCGTACTAGATATATTATCCAACTCAGAATCAGTAAAGGTCTCAGAAATAGGCAAAATTGAACCCGACAAAATTTCTACTCCACAAGTAGCTTCAGGCAATAGTCATAACATCAAAGAGATATCCTTCGAGTTCTCAGCACTAAAGTAATCCAAAACTAACCTTCTCTCGTAAGGTAAATCATCCATAATAATAATAGGGACATCCTCACTTTCAGATGATACGCCCGAAATAGATGTATATTTTACGCAAGTGCACGTGCCGAATCAAGTAATAAAGCGATGAGATAAGTGATCGTTCCCACGAGGAAGTGAATAATTTAATGCTCGCAATTACTAGCTCTACCTGTTCTTTAAATTCAAGTAGATTAAATTAAAGTGATTCTAGATTGAAAACAGTTAAAAAGGAGCAATAATATTAAGTACTAAACAACGTCTATTGAGAAATACTTTTATCAATATAGTGAAGTAGCCTAGTACGTTGATTTCCTTTGCATATTATGATGAGTTTTAGAGTGACTTTTCATGAAATGGTTAATTACTATCCTGCAACGATTTGAAAGTATACATCTTCATCTCTCGATCTCAGAAATCTGTTTATCCTAACTCCCCTAATTATCTCTACTTAGGTGAAGAAGAATATCATAAACACACAAATCGATGTTGCTAGCACAAGATTAAATCTCTTTCTCTCTTTATGCTATGTTGGAAATTATGTTGCACTTGCGCTACTACTCTCTCGAATTTCGCAGCGCAGTATTAAGATGAAACTTGGCTAAGGATTTACGCGACTCCTCTCTCGAATTTCGCCACGCAAAATAAAAGATTCAACACTAGGATAGCATGACTCCTCTCTCGAATTTTACCACGCTAACTAGAAGAAGAATACTTGATCCAACATTCCATAAATTAAAAACATAAATCCAACAAAGATAGATCTCTAAACATTCATAAAAGAGAAGAAAATTAAATTACCACATCACAATATGCAAAGTACTCTCAACATACACGACTTAAAAGTTTAGTTCATAGCGATTGGAGAAACACACCACACAATAAGAAGGATCTTACTAGACATGATGATGAAATGTTAAATACTGCAGAATTTTCCTCACGAATCTTGATCCAAAACCCTTCTTTCCTCTTGTCGGTGCGCCAAAACCCTAAACCTTTCCTTGAGGAAGAAGATGGTTTTTTCTTGCTTCTCTAATCTCCAATGGATCCTCCATATTTGAAAGTGGCGGCAAATTAAATTTGAAATATAAATTTCGGATCTGTCATTACTGTAACATCGAAAACTGGATGTTGCAACAACTGCCTTAGCCAAAAATGGAGTATCCAGCTTTGCTTGTTGGAGTTGATTTCTTTGACTATTTTTGCATGAAAAACATGAGATATGACCAAATTAATATAATATACCATAAATCTATAATTAATCATATTTTTAATCATTTAAACTCATTTATTATTAGTTTCAATAAGCAAAGAAGTAGAAAACATAGGCTTAGATAACTTCATTTGAGAAGTTATCACACCTCCACACTTAAATCTTTGCTAGTCTCTAGCAAAAAATAATTCACATTGGTAAAATGAGTCAGAGAAAATTATCGAAATTATGAATTAATATGAATTTTTCTTTTGGAAAAGAATTAATCAAAGCATACTCAAGTAATCCACTTTACTTAATTGATAAGTTATCAATCATCTAAGAACTCAATTATTAACAATTCCGTTAGCTAGACAAGGAATAAAGCTCAAATTAAGAATTTTAGTGATTTGTGTGCTTTTCCTTAAAAATAATTTACTCCCCTGCAATTATTTTCATTGGACCTCAGCACCAATAGAGAAGGGTGAGAATATGCTAAGTTTCAATTTAGCCTACACAAGAATTAGTAGCTCAAATGAAAATAGGATAGACTTTGGCTTGGTTAGAAATTGATGGATACCTTTAATAGTGAGGCGATCATCACTAGTCAAATATCTTAAGAGCTTACCATATTATGGGGTTTATAAATCTTTTGTTTATTAAACATTTATTTTTCACAGTTGGGATCATTTCAAGTGTAGGTGCACATACCTAGGCCTCATATCACTATGATGTTTCTTTTTACTCGTTGTTTTTTTTTCTTTTTGTAGATCACAGTTGGGATCATTCCAATTATGCATTCACATATTTGGGCTGCATATCACTATGACACACACACATTATTACTTTTCATTGTGTCCATTATAGTAGGGATCATTCCAGGTATGTAGACCTACACATAGGCCACATATCACTATGAAATTCTAAAAAAAAAATTTATATAAACAAAAATTAAACACCCATAATGGCTTACTTACTAAGATACGTCTAGTGCGAATATAGGGAATTTATGCGTACAGTAATGTGTATCAATGGTGATAAAGATCAAGCTCAAAGGTTAAAGTGGATGATCAAAGTGGAATGCTACATAATTTCCTATGTTGGCTTAACTTATTACTTAGTTCTTGTTCACTTCTCTCCATTAGTTTTAGAAGTCAATATCAAAATATTGCAGGGAAATAAACAAACATATTAAAAAGTGTGCAGGAAAAATTCTTAAAAAGAGCTTTACCAACAAATCATGCTAACTTCAAATTCATACCTCGAGCTTTTAGGATTGTTTCATCTTATCAATTAACTATCATTGAATAATTTGAATAGCTTATACATTAATTAATGTCAAAATCAAAATACCCCTAACTGATATGTGAAGGTTATACCACCTCCACACTTTAACTTTTTGCTAGTCCCTAACAAATATACTTTTGCTCCATGAAATTTTGGTTAAATAATTGTACTAATGAGCATATAAAGGAAGGAATAGAGAAAATTGAAACTGAATGGACTCCCCTGAAAATTTAAGTGTCATATGAATGCTCAACATTATACCCCACATGCTCATAACCGCTCAAAGTATGATCCTCATTTCCTTATTGACATCCGGGTCACACCTGCAATTGATTAGACGGACGAGCAACAAAGTAAACGTGTAACAAAGAGTGACAAGAATATCATCATACACCTAGTTACATTTCACCAAACAGATGGTAAAAGAACAAAGTCAACAATCATGATACAGAAAAATACTACTATACGTCACATCACAATAATCACAGCAATTGTGTTTTTTACCAACTAATTAAACAACTATGTTGCACTATCATCACATTAATTACATAAACTAAATGTTAGAGTGGTGCAGCATCAAAATATATAGCACTCATGATGTAGTCCGATCAGATCAGCATATAGTCCCATCAGATCATTAAAACAAAATATTAAAAAGCAAAAGAAACAGTAATAAACCGATATAGTGTTACTCGTTCCCATCCTCCTCGTCTTCTTCTTCTTCGTCAGCTGTTGCTTCTTCATCGTCGCTGTCATCTTCATTACCGTCTTCATCTTCATCATCTTCTTCTTCCTTGTTCTCCGTATTACGTATAGATGGGTCAACTCTCGATCGGTCGGAAGTAAGCAAATATCCCTTACTGTCAAACTGCTTCGTCATGCTGAAATGCGAGTTGGGCCCTTGAACCTTTGCCTTTTTGGCCAACCGACTTAGAGTAGCATGCATGTCGTCCATCCGTTCTTTAACAAACAAATGCTGACACCTCATATAAGCCTTAATATAATCCAAGTTTTCTATCATAACATCAGGGTCGGTGCCGCAATCGGCGAGAGGAATGTCAATGTCCATGGGATTCTCCTCTTGTAAGATGAGTGTTTGCCCCCTCGAAGAGTCCTTATCTGTTGGGTACATTGGTCAAATGTACCTGATTTGAAGAAGCCTCACCTAACTCAATGATATACATCATAATGTATTTGATGTTTGTTTGAGTTACTTGTGCAGGTTAGGTATTCACTGGACTGAAGCTAAAAGTTTCTAAGTCCATGTGTCGACACCCAGAGGGAAAGTGTCGACACTTGAGAAAGCTTGTGTTGACACCCAGACAAGCAGTGTCGACACTTGGAGTAATTGTGTCGACACCTGAGAAGAAGAGTCGACACCAGACAGAAAGTGTTGATACTTGGAGCTGTGTCGACACTCAGTGAAGAAGAATGCAGAAAAGCTGTGTCGACACTTAGTAGAAGTGTCGACACCTAGAAGAGCTGAGTCTACATCAGAAAGTGTCGACACTTGGAGTTGTGTCGACACTCAGCAAAATTCTGCAGAGACTAAGGACAAGTGTCGACACTCAAAACAATGTGTCGACACTCAATCAGCAGAGTCAACATATGAAGAATGTGTCGACACTCAGCACAATGTGTCGACACACACTCAAAGGAGTCAACACTTGAAGTATGTGTCGACACTCAGCACAATGTGTCGACACACAACCAGAAGAGTCAACACTTGAAGAAAGTGTCGACACCCAGCACAATGTGTCGACACTTAGTTGAAGACTCTACACTTGAAGAAAGTGTCGACACAAGGAGCTGTGTCGACACTTAGCAAAGAACAGAAAAGTTTACAAAATATTCTAAGTACAAGTGTCGACACTAAGGGAATGAGTCGACACTCAGCTAAAGAAACAAAATTGAAGACTTGTGTCGACACCAAGAAGCAGTGTCGACACTGGACAGTTTCAACACATGAAGATGTGTCGACACAAAGGAGATGTGTCGACACTTAGAAGAATTCAACAAGATACAGAAGATCAAGTACTTGTGTCGACACTTAATTTCAGTGTCGACACTTGAAGAAGAATCTGTGTCGAGACATACAAGGAGTTGTGTCGACACCTTGTAGACTTGTGTCGACACTTACACAACATGTGTCGACACTTGGTCTATAAGTGTCGACACTTAAGAACAGAAAGTCTCGACACTATCTGACAGTTAGAGAATTTCAAGAAGTGACTGGTTGACATGACAGCTGCCGATCCAGCCGGTCTACAGCAACTGTCAGAGATGTCAGAAGTCTGTTATGAACCGGACCAGCCGGTTACCATGAAGAAGGTCTATAAATAGACACAGACTGTTTACAGATAAGAAGTTGGAAAAGAAAAACAAGGTATTAATAAGAAGTTGTTGAAGCCATTTGAAGTAATTGATCAGATTATTCAAGTAATCAGAAAAGTGGTACACAGAGTATCAACACAAGAAGATATTGATGTCCAACAGCAGATCTAAGAAGTTGGAGAGAGAGAGCTCCAATCAAGAATTCAGTCTTTGGAACTAAGGCTGAGAAGAAGGATTCAGAATCATCTGGATCTCAAGAAGCAGAGGTCAAGGAACAACTGCAGAAGATTCATACTTATTCAGTTCTACTCAAGAAGCTTTGAAGGAAGCTAAGTCAGTTTGGATCTAGCTGAGTTCTTCCAAGAACTCTTCAAGAAACTCTCAACTCCTCTCTTATTTTCTGAGTTGTAGAGTTAATTATTGTAATTCAATTTTAACTTGTAGGATCCATTGGATCTGAGTGAATTGTAAGCCTATATTATAAAGGCTGAGGGTAGGGCTTGGTTGCCTGAGTGTAGGAGTTGAAGAACTCTGAGTGTAGGCCTTGATTGGCTGAGTGTAGGCCTGGGTGGCTGAGTGTAGGCCTTGGTGGCTGAGTGTAAGGCTTTGGGCCTGAGGTGTAGGAACCTAGTTGGGTTCTGAGATAGTGGAGAAGTTTGGCCGAATCTAGTACACTGCTAGATAGGCGAAGGGGGAAAGTGGATGTACCCAAAGATTGGGGAACCACTATAAATTTGTGTGTCTGCTGTGCTGTGCTGTGCTGTGGATTAGCAGTTTATATTTTGTTATTGCTGTTAGCTGTAGAAATTTGTGTGATAACTGTTTTGCTGCCAACAAAGTTTCAAAAAGGTTTAGGTCACCTATTCACCCCCCCCCCCCCCCTCTAGGTGTTTAGGTACCATATCTTTCAAGTGGTATCAGAGGGAGGTTGCTCAAAAAGGACTAACTGTCTGAGGAGATCCAGTTTGGCAGATTCAGTGTAAGTCAGAACACAGTTTCAAGAAAATCAAGAACATAGGTTCTTCAGAGAATCACAAGGAATTGGGTTCAATGAAACTACCCATATGCAGAAAAGAGATCTTTGGGATCTGGAAAGAAAGGGTTAGGCTATTTATGGAGGCATCTGACCCTAGAATCTACATTACAGTCAAAGAGGGGCCATATGTGCCCATGAAGGTTTCAGTTTTGGATGCTACACAGAGAACTCCAAAGGATTTCTCTGAGATGACTAAGGATGAAATTGTCCTAGCCACTATGGACAAGAGGGCACAAAACATTATAGTAAGTGTCATTGATGATGCCACTTTTCAGAACTTAATTCACTGTAAAACAGCAAAAGAGATGTGGGATACTCTCATTGTCTATATGGAAGGTTCTGAAGAAGTTAGGCAAGATAGGAAGTCCTTGCTTAATCAAGAGTATGAGAGCTTTAGGCAAGAAAGAGGAGATAGCATCACTGAATGCTACAAGAAGTTCTATAGAATTGTTAATGAACACATGTCCTATGGAAGAGAGTTCACTAACTATGAATTGAATGATAAGTTCTTAAGGTCCCTAACCAAAGATTGGGACACCAAGATCTGTGCCATCAGAGAAATGGCAAAGTTGGGAGAAATTTCTCCTCCCACACTGTTTGGCAAGTTGTTGTCTTATGAGATGCAGCTGTCAGTGAGAAAAGAGGAGGAAAAATCAACAAGGACTGAGCACAGGAAAAGGACTGTTGCCTTCAAGTCAGAAGTACCTAGAAAGGGCAGGACTAAGTCATCAACTCCCCCTCCAGAGGTAGTTGAATCAGAATCTGATGAGTCTGTTAGCACAAAGTCTACAAGCAGTGAAAGTGATGAAGACTTTGCTGCATTCACCCGACATTTTCAGAAATTCCTGAAGAAGAAACAGTGGAGGTCCAGACCTTCATTTTCCAAAGGGAAAGAAGTCCAGTATCAGGAGAAGAAGCCTTCAAAGAAGGACAAGAAAAAGACAAAGACTAGCAAGGCAACTGGGTCTAAGATAGTGTGTTACTGCTGCAATAGACAGGGTCATGTTATTGCAGATTGTCCTGAGAGAAGAAAAGAATCCAGTGACAAAAAGAAGACTCACTTCAAAGGAAAGAAGGAGAAGTCCTTTGTTGCAAAGAATGAGAAGACTCTTTCAGACATTTCTTCTTCAGACACTGAGACAGATGCTGAAGCCTACATAGGGCTATTTGCTGAAGAAGAAGAAGAGTTTATGCAGATCATGGAATCAATCTATGAACAAGAAGAGTGTCAGTGCCAAGGACTGATGGCATTGACTGAAAGTACCAAAATCCTGGAGCAGCCAGGACCTAGTCAGGTACAAAGTCCTACTCAAAGTTCAGATTCCAGTTCTAGTTCAGAGTCAGATTCATCTTCATCAAGTGATGGAAGTGTTTCTGAATCTGAGGGAGATATTCATCAGCTCTTAGATGAATATAAAGTACTGTTGCAAGCCTATAAGAAAAGCAAGACCCTAGCCAAAAGTCAGGCAAAGGAGATTGCTGATCTCAAGGCAGCTGCAACAGATTTTGAGAAGAAATTTGATCAAAAGCTCAATGAGTTAGCCAGGCTGAAACACATTACTGTGATTCAGATGGGAACTATCACCTATAAAAATGATCAAATTAAGAGACTGGAGATCAATCTTCAGAAGGAAAGAGAGCTAGTTGCTAGGTTTTCAAAACCTAAATCAGTGCTACCCTGATTGATGAATTTGTTCATCATAAAGGAAAGGCTAGATTGGGTTTTATTAAACCAGCTAGGACTGTTCAGGATTAGTCCAAGTCCAAGGGCAAAGCCCCAACATTCAATAAGCCTGTTGTAGTCAAGACAGCCAAGTCTGTACCTAAGCAAAGGTACAACAAGTTTGAATGCTGGTGCTGTGGCAAAGTTGGCCACTTTGCCTTGGACTGTTGGCACAATGCAAGTGTCCAATGGGAGTAGCAAGCTACCTAGTGAAAAGCCAGTAGGTAGCTATGTCATGTTGCAAACTAACAATCACCAAGGACCCAAGTTTACTTTGGGTTCTAAGGTTCATTAATTTGTTTTGCAAGTGAGTCCAAGTGGCCATACCCCTACATGGTACTTGGACAGTGGATGTTCCAGACACATGACTGGAACTAGGGGACTACTGAAGGACTACATTCCAATCAAAAATGGTCCTAAATTGACCTTTGGTGGTTCTGAAAAAGGAATCATCAAAGGGTTTGGTAACATTTCTTCAAACCTTATTACCATTACTCAAGTGGCTTATGTTAAAGGGTTGAAACACAACCTTATAAGTATAAGTCAGTTAAGTGATGTAGGGTATGACATCTCATTTGTTAAAAATGGTTGTCATATCAAGAGGTCAAGTGATCAAGAGATCATTTTGACAGGTTATAGGAAGAGAAATGTCTATTGTCTAGACATTATGGTTGAGAACAATAGTTCTCCAGTTTGTCTTGTAGCTGATGAGACAGTCTCTCAATGTGTCAAATGGCACAAGAGGCTTGCCCATCTTAATTACAAGACTATTAGCAAACTCTTTAGCAAAGAGTTAGTGAGGAATGGTCCTCAAGTTAAGTGTGTTAAAGATGGCATTTGCTCAGCTTGTCAAAAGGGCAAGCAGACCAAATCCACCTTTAGAAGCATTGAGAACAAAGATGCTGTGAGGTGCTTATACCTCTTGCATATGGATCTCTTTGGTCCAATGCCAGTTCACAGCTTAGGTAGGAAGGTCTATACCTTTGTAGTTGTTGATGACTACTCAAGGTTTTCCTGGGTGTTCTTCTTAAGGCAAAAATCTGAAACACCTAGTGTCTTCTACAGCTTTGTCAAGCAAATTCAGAATGAACTAAATAGTACTGTGGTCAAAATTAGAAGTGACCATGGTACTGAGTTTCAATCTGAAAGCATGACAAAACTATGTGAAGACTTTGGGATATTTCAAGAATTCTCTTCACCTAGAACACCTCAGCAAAATGGCATTGCTGAGAGGAAGAATAGAACCTTGATAGAGGCTGGTAGAACCCTACTTAGTGATACATCACTGCCTGAGTATTTCTGGGCTGAAGCAGTTAACACTGCATGTCATATGATAAATAGGGCTACCATCACTAAAAGGTTAAATAAGATCCCCTATGAAGTTGTGAAAGGCAGGAAACCAAACATATCCTATTTCAGGATTTTTGGTTGCAAATGCTTCATACTTAACAATGGGAAGTCTTACTTAACTAAGTTTGCTGCCAAGTCCCAAGAGGGAGTGTTTGTTGGGTACAGCAATAATAGTAAGGCTTATAGAGTCTACAACTTGACTACACAAGTTGTAGAGGAGTCTGTGCATGTAGTTTTTGATGAGACAAAACTTATTAACAATGAGTTGTCTAGTAGTGTGTGCAGCCCCACAGGTCTTACTAAGAAGATGGACAAGCTAACCATAGAAGATGTACCTGTTGCAAGACAGCAAGTAGAAGAAGATGACTTATGTCCAGGGGGAGAACTACATGTATCCAGAAGCTGAAGAAGTACAAGGAACTCAGCATGATGAAGATGCTGTAGAAGTACAACCAGAAGTAAGGATGCCTCCAGCCAACAGGCATCTAAGAGATCATCCAGTAGAGCTGATCATTGGAGATCCAAGACAAGGTGTTCAGACAAGGAGCAGAAATCAGAATGCTGTTGTATATTCAAGTTTTTTGTCTCAAATAGAACCAAAGAAATTTGAAGAAGCTATACAAGATCCACAGTGGACTGAAGCTATGCAAGAAGAACTTAATCAGTTCAAAAGGTGCAAGGTTTGGGAGCTGGTTCCAAAGCCTAAAGACCACAATGTTATAGGAACTAAGTAGGATCTACAGAAATAAGTTAGATGAACAAGGGGTCATCATAAAGAATAAAGCAAGACTGGTTGCAAAAGGATATAGGCAAGAAGAAGGTATTGATTTTGATCAAACCTTTGCCCCAGTAGCCAGACTGGAGGCCATAAGGATGTTCTTGGCCTATGCAACCTATCAAGGATTCAAGGTATACCAAATGGATGTGAAGTCAGCATTCTTAAATGGTAATCTTAAGGAAGAAGTCTATGTGGAGCAGCCATCAGGTTTTGTTGATCCAACTCAACCTCATTATGTCTATAGACTTAGGAAAGCATTATATGGGTTAAAACAAGCTCCTAGAGCTTGGTATGAAACCCTATCTAGTTTCCTCATTGAGAACAAGTTCACAAGGGGAAAAATAGATAAGACTCTATTCCTTAGGGAATCTAGAGGCAAAGTCATACTAGTCCAAATATATGTAGATGACATTATATTTGGGTCTACTGAAAGCAGCCTTTGCAAAAAGTTTGCAAAACTTATGCAAGATCAATTTGAGATGAGTAGTATGGGAGAACTGAAGTTTTTCTTGGGTCTCCAAGTTAAACAGACTGAAAGTGGTTTGTCCATATGTCAGTCCGAGTTCACCCTAGAACTCATAAGGAAATATGGTATGGATTCATCCAGTACCATGAAGACTCCTATGGGGTCAAGTATGTCTCTTAGCAAGGATGATGCAGGGAAACCTATAGATGAAACCTTGTATAGAGGGATAGTTGGCTCCTTACTATACTTGACTGCTAGTAGACCTGACATCATGTATGCTATATGTGTTTGTGCCAGGTATCAAGCCTGCCCTAAAGAGTCTCACTTGACTGCAGTCAAGAGAATTTTGAGATATCTAAAGGGCACTCCTTATCTAGGCCTCTGGTACCCTAGTAATGGAGATTTTGATCTAACAGGCTATTCAGATGCAGACTTTGCAGGATGCAAAGAAGATAGAAAGAGCACTACTGGATCCTGTCAATTCCTAGGTGGAAGACTCATTTCATGGAGTAGTAAGAAGCAAACCAGTGTGGCTATCTCCACAGCTGAGTCAGAATATGTAGCTGCAGGAAGTTGCTGTGCTCAACTTCTGTGGATTCAACATCAGCTAGAAGACTATGGATTTCAGGTAAGTAGAACTCCACTTTTCTGTGATTCTACAAGTGCTATTTCAATAGCTAATAATCCTGTATCACATAGTAGAACTAAACATATTGAGATTAAATATCACTTTCTTAGGGAGCATGTAGAAAGAAATGATATTGCACTTGAATATGTTAAAACTGATAATCAGATAGCTGATATGTTTACTAAGCCCTTAGAAGAAGCTAAGTTCAATAGGTTCAAAATTGAACTAGGTATGATAAACTTAGACTAAGTTTACAGAACTAAAAATTGGCTAAGTAAAAAGGTATCGACACATAGACAAGTCTATGTCGACACAGAATAGTAAGTGTCGACACTTCAGGAAAATGGTGTCGACACATCTAGGAAGTTGGTGTCGACACTTCAGAATGTTAGTGTCGATACATGTCGAGTTGGTGTCGACACATCCAATGAGGTGTCGACACTTAAGTTTTACTCAGAATTTTCTAAGTAACGTCTCGACTACATGTCGAGTAGTGTGGTGTCGACACATAACCAAGTGTCGACACATAAAATCTGTTGACTAAACTTGTGTCGACACATGAGTGTCGAGACATTATAAGTCAGTGTCGACACTTATTGCCAGTGTCGACACATCTTTAGTAATCCATCCCGCCTGTTCGTCTTCAAACCAGAAAGGTATAAATAGGATTCTGTCTTTGTTTGTCGACACGCTTTCAGAGTTTCGAGACCAAACTACTGTGTCGACATTTCTCTTTTCTAAAGACTAATTCTACAAACACTAATGGCTCCCAAGCTCGAGGAGAACGTCAATGAAGGCTATGAGCTGGTTCGTGGCGCGTTCAACGATGGCGATCAAGAAATCAAATCGGTGGTAACCCTAGTCACCGATTCTGGATTGGAGTACTTGGTTTCAGAACCAACAAAAATATGGAAGAAGGAAGTTCTTGAATTCCTTACTGGAGCTTCTGTAGATGACTCAGGTTACAGAATCAAGTCAAGAGTGCATGGAACCAAGATCAAGATTTCACCCAAAACTCTGAGAAAGGTACTTCAGCTACCTAAAATTCAAGAAGAAGAGGAAGTGACTACTTCTAAGACCAGAGAAGCACTTACCTGGTGTGGTCTAGATCCTAAGCTAAAGATAGGATCTGTATTCAACAGGAAAGGAATGAATAACCAAGGAAAATTCATGTCTGAAATTGTGGGGAAAGTTATACTCAGCAAGACTGGAGGGCATGACAGGGTGTCAGCCTCCATGTTCAGTGTTATGACCAGAATTATCTTCAATCTAAAAACAGACTGGTCAATGGTTGTGTATGAGAAAATTAAAGAAAGTCTGAAGAAGCCCAATCTGGGCAGAATACTAAGTCTCTACCTGGCTGGTACAATACCAGAGGTAATGAGCAATGCTGCTGGTACTAAAATCAACCACATGAGAAAGATGGACATGAGGATCTTTTCTAGGTGGGAAAGGGTGCTGTCAAAGGATATACCTACACCTGAGAAGGAAGTTACTAAGAAAGATTCTCCTCCCAGGAAGAAGAGAAAAACTGCAGTTGTGGCACAAGAGTCCTCAAGCAGTTCTGAAAGTGAAGAACAGGTGGTGTTCACACCTGATGAGCAAGAAGAGGAGACAGTAGTCAAAACCCCTGCTGCTCAAGATATGGCTGAGATTCAGGGGGAGCTGCCTCACACTAGCCCCATCCCTAGGGATCCAAGCCAGGGGGAGCTTCCAGGTGTAGAAGAACCATCTACACTGGAGAGTGAGCAAGCTACAATCATTATCCAAGAGGTACTTTCTGACCTCAATACTTTAGATTTTTCTGTAATAGATTCTGATTTGTCTGATGTCCATCAGCAAACTCAGCAAGCAAATCAAGAACCAGATGTTGTTCTCCAAGACACATCAGTAGTACAAGAAGTAGTTCCTGATAAAGTAGTTGATGAACCGAGTACTTCTCCTGCACAGTCTCCAGCTGAATACACAATGGAAGATCTATTTCTTAATTTATATCAAGAGGATTTTGACATGGACAAGCATGCTGCTGCTGAAGAGAAGGGTGCTGCTGCTGAGGGGGAGACACTGCAAGTTCAGGAAGAGCCTATAAGGCAAGAAAGTGAGAAAGCACTTGATGTGCAAGCTGACCAACCATCAAGCCCTAAGGACAGGGTAAATATAGCCAGTACTTCAGAGTCTGAGGAAGATGAGACTGAACAAGCTAAAAAGAAGAAACTCTATGTCTTCAAGAGGAGAAGTCAGAGTTATAAGAAAGCCTTGCAATCAATAGCCCCACAGCCTATAGTTCAACAAGCTCCAACTGTTGACTATAGTGCTCTACTGATTGCACTGCAAATCAAAATGGATGAACAAAGGAAAGCAATAGAAGCTTATGTGGATGAAGGGCACAAGTCCCTACAGCTTGACTTAGCTCAAGACATCAAGTCAATAAGGTTTGAGATGAACCTGAATAAAAAGGAGATGAATGAATGCTTCCACAAGGGTGGAAATGCAGTGGTGTTTCTGGCAACACATCAAGAGAAGATAAAGGAAAAAATAGATGATATAGCATTGAAGCAGGGCTATGTGCTGGAAAATCAACTAAGGATGAATGACAATCTGACAGCTTCTCACAATGCTATAGTCACTGAACTAAAGAATAAGACTGCTGAACCTTCAACATCATCTGCTGCTGCAAAGGCTGAATTTGATAAAGCTTTTCAAGATGAAATTGCTGCTGTCAAGACTGCAATCAAGGATTCACAGAAGGTCATTTCTGAACAACTTACCAAGCTTAGACCTTACTTTAAGGATGACATCAGGTACTTGGACAGTCAGATCAGATTCCAAAAGGATGATGTGAGAGACCATGTTGCACAAGAAGTCATAAAGGGGGAGAGGGTGTTAGTCAAAGCTAGCTCTGACCATGCCAAATGGATATCTAACTCCATCAGAGCTACACTGGGCTATCCTCCCCTGTGTGATGATGATAATGTTGCTGAATCAGGAATTCAAAGTGCATATCTTGGAGGTGAGCAACAGGAAGTAGCTCAGGTGATCTATCCACCTCCAGATTTTGACATGGTTCATGCAGAAGTCAGCACAATGTATAGTCCAACTGCTGGAAAGTCTAATGTTGTTCTGGAAAAGGTTGTTCAACCTGTTACAGCAGCTATGCAAGAGGCTTTGGACAAAGAAGAAGAGACAAGGCTGTCAAAGAAGAAGTTTAGGGAACTAGCTGAGCAAAAACCAGATTTTGAACAATGGAGCCCTACTTCTAGGAACATCATTCTCACAGCCTGGAAAGCAGCCAAGGACAATGCTCATGAAAGGAACAAATGGTTCTCAGAAGCAGAATGGAGGAAGCATGAGATTAGGCAGGAAGCCATTGTCCAGTATAGAAGGAAGGCTAAGTTAGGAAAGCTACCTCCTACAGCTGTGGAGCCTAGCAAGTACTTTCCTAAGCCCTATCATTACTTTGAGAGACAAAAGATCAAGGCTGATAAGCAAGATCTCAAAGGAAAGAAGACTGCTGATACTGAGCCTGCTGCTGCTGCTGCTGTAAAGGCCAAAGTACAAGCTGGGAAAGGAATAGTTATAAAAGAACCTGATCAGAATTAGACTAAGATTAGACTGAAGAATGTTGTAATCTGTTACATCTAAACATTTTTGTAAATCATTGAAAATGTATTAAAAACAATGTTTGAACAATTTTTGATAAATATATTTCATGATTGTTCAGAAGAATGTGTCTAATTCTTGTTTATTCTGTAATGCTGAATGAGTATACATGTGTGCTTTATTACATGTTTAAGTTTACCCTGTTGACATATACCTGCTTTACATCATTTTATAATTTTTAATTATGAGTGGTGTATATCATTGACTAAGGGTTATGACTTCTCCAAATAGGGGGAGATTGTTGGGTACATTGGTCAAATGTACCTGATTTGAAGAAGCCTCACCTAACTCAATGATATACATCATAATGTATTTGATGTTTGTTTGAGTTACTTGTGCAGGTTAGGTATTCACTGGACTGAAGCTAAAAGTTTCTAAGTCCATGTGTCGACACCCAGAGGGAAAGTGTCGACACTTGAGAAAGCTTGTGTCGACACCCAGACAAGCAGTGTCGACACTTGGAGTAATTGTGTCGACACCTGAGAAGAAGAGTCGACACCAGACAGAAAGTGTCGACACTTGGAGCTGTGTCGACACTCAGTGAAGAAGAATGCAGAAAAGCTGTGTCGACACTTAGCAGAAGTGTCGACACCTAGAAGAGCTGAGTCTACATCAGAAAGTGTCGACACTTGGAGTTGTGTCGACACTCAGCAAAATTCTGCAGAGACTAAGGACAAGTGTCGACACTCAACACAATGTGTCGACACTCAATCAGCAGAGTCAACATATGAAGAATGTGTCGACACTCAGCACAATGTGTCGACACACACTCAAAGGAGTCAACACTTGAAGTATGTGTCGACACTCAGCACAATGTGTCGACACACAACCAGAAGAGTCAACACTTGAAGAAAGTGTCGACACCCAGCACAATGTGTCGACACTTAGTTGAAGACTCTACACTTGAAGAAAGTGTCGACACAAGGAGCTGTGTCGACACTTAGCAAAGAACAGAAAAGTTTACAAAATATTCTAAGTACAAGTGTCGACACTAAGGGAATGTGTCGACACTCAGCTGAAGAAACAAAATTGAAGACTTGTGTCGACACCAAGAAGCAGTGTCGACACTTGACAGTTTCAACACATGAAGATGTGTCGACACAAAGGAGATGTGTCGACACTTAGAAGAATTCAACAAGATATAGAAGATCAAGTACTTGTGTCGACACTTAATTTCAGTGTCGACACTTGAAGAAGAATCTGTGTCGAGACATACAAGGAGTTGTGTCGACACCTTGTAGACTTGTGTCGACACTTACACAACATGTGTCGACACTTGGTCTATAAGTGTCGACACTTAAGAACAGAAAGTCTCGACACTATCTGACAGTTAGAGAATTTCAAGAAGTGACTGGTTGACATGACAGCTGCCGATCCAGCCGGTCTACAGCAACTGTCAGAGATGTCAGAAGTCTGTTATGAACCGGACCAGCCGGTTACCATGAAGAAGGCCTATAAATAGGCACAGACTGTTTACAGATAAGAAGTTGGAAAAGAAAAACAAGGTATTAATAAGAAGTTGTTGAAGCCATTTGAAGTAATTGATCAGATTATTCAAGTAATCAGAAAAGTGGTACACAGAGTATCAACACAAGAAGATCTTGCTGTCCAACAGCAGATCTAAGAAGTTGGAGAGAGAGAGCTCCAATCAAGAATTCAGTCTTTGGAACTAAGGCTGAGAAGAAGGATTCAGAATCATCTGGATCTCAAGAAGCAGAGGTCAAGGAACAACTGCAGAAGATTCATACTTATTCAGTTCTACTCAAGAAGCTTTGAAGGAAGCTAAGTCAGTTTGGATCTAGCTGAGTTCTTCCAAGAACTCTTCAAGAAACTCTCAACTCCTCTCTTATTTTCTGAGTTGTAGAGTTAATTATTGTAATTCAATTTTAACTTGTAGGATCCATTGGATCTGAGTGAATTGTAAGCCTATATTATAAAGGCTGAGGGTAGGGCTTGGTTGCCTGAGTGTAGGAGTTGAAGAACTCTGAGTGTAGGCCTTGATTGGCTGAGTGTAGGCCTGGGTGGCTGAGTGTAGGCCTTGGTGGCTGAGTGTAAGGCTTTGGGCCTGAGGTGTAGGAACCTAGTTGGGTTCTGAGATAGTGGAGAAGTTTGGCCGAATCTAGTACACTGCTAGATAGGCGAAGGGGGAAAGTGGATGTACCCAAAGATTGGGGAACCACTATAAATTTGTGTGTCTGCTATGCTGTGCTGTGGATTAGCAGTTTATATTTTGTTATTGCTGTTAGCTGTAGAAATCTGTGTGATAACTGTTTTGCTGCCAACAAAGTTTCAAAAAGGTTTAGGTCACCTATTCACCCCCCCCCTCTAGGTGTTTAGGTACCATATCTTTCATTATCTACTTTTTTGTTTACCTCCACTACCGTCTTAGTAATATGACGCTTCTTCACTTCTGTAACCATATCATCATCTCCTACCCTTACTCTTGCAGCCCGACAGAACTCTGGGATGAGTGTGGGGAACCATAACTGCTTTGGCTTCTCTTCCTTTATCTTTTGTCGTAACTGATTTTCTATAACTTGTCCCAGATCAAACCTAATCCCTTTAGAATACAATAGATGATGGTCACCTTGTTAAGAGTTACACTGTTGGGATGTCGAGTCGGCATGATAGATGCATTGATAAATAAAAGCCACACTTTTGCTTCTCTCTTTAGGCATGTAGTCTTCCAGGATGTATGTGCGGCGTTAGTCCATTCCGGTTCCGGCTTACAACATACTACTTCTGCCATATCTTGAGGGGTTAGATGGGAAAGGGTAGTTGTATAGTCCCCTTGATCATGATCGTCCATTTCAAATATATCAGAGATTCTTGTCGCCGAGTACTCCACGTTTTTACCCCTCACAAGCACCGTTTTCCCATCAGCATCCCGTGCGTTAGCATAAAATTCGTACACCAAATTGGGGATGGCCTCAGTTCTGGGATGGCATAACCGCTCCCAATGAAGTGCTTGGATTTGGTTTACATATAGGAGGCTCCAGGCTCGCTTTTCCATTTTAAATCCTCGCTCGAAAATGAAAGGGGTGGATCTCAAATTCTTAAAACGAATCCTAGCCTCCTCATTCACAAACTTTACATGTTGGTCAGCCAATTCTTCCCTTTTCCCTTGCCTTTTTCTTTTTTCTTTGGAGCCATTATCTAACCCAAACCAAAATAAATTTTGCAACTAAAACGACTAGATACAACCCAGATTTCATATGCTAAGTCAATGGTAGAAAGTTTACCTTAGGAGCTCTCAAATCAATGCTTGCGGTTGGCCACGATTTGCTGGAGCAGCCACCCACCTTCCACCAAAGATCAGTTGCAGTAGATGTGAAATCACATGAAGATGGAGTTGCCGTTCACCGCTTGCCTTCACCTGATCGGGATGTGCTACTGGAATGCGGAGCCGCTACCAATGCTATGATGTCACCGCCTCCAGCCTGCCGCCTGCTAGTTGAGTCGCCGACGGATGCCGCGAGCCACAAAGTCAAGCCGCCGCTTGATACGACACCGTCGCGACACAGAGTTGCTGCTTGATACGACACCGTCGCGACTCAGAGTTGTCGTCGCCGCCTGGTTCAAGACCGCCACCACCGCCTACTTCAAAAAACCCCCCCAGGAGATCAAGCCGCCGCCGCTTACTACACTGTCGCTTGCGCCTCTCCTTCTCTCCCGAATGTAGGTCGCGTCTGATCGGATTTTAGGCAAAAAGAAGGGGAGGGGGAATGAAACGGGTTTAGAATTAGGTTTTTAAAATTTGTTTTTGTTTTTTTTATTATTATTAGTCATTATTCATTTTTTTTTAGAGTGGCCCGGATCAAACCCACAAGAAACAGCACCGGTTTAGTTGAACCGGAAATTTCAACTAAACTCAAGAGGGGGACAGCAACAGGAATGTTGCAACAACCTTTTCTGGCGTTGCAACAATCTGTTCTCTGCACATTTTGGGCCGATTCAGTCATTTTTTATTGTTTTTTTTAGCAAGCCAATTAAAGTTACGGGACCTTAAATTCTTCGTAATAACAATTTTGTTTTTACTATACTAATGAAACTAAATGTCATTTGATTTTTTTTATAATCATAAATATATATATATATAAATATATTTAGATAAAATAAGATGGGTTGCCTCCCATCAAGCGCCTCGTTTAAAACGTCCCAGCCGGACGTTTCTCCTCTCGACTTGGTCATCGAAAATACATGGCCATCGATTCACGATGGTCGTTGTATTCATAGTACTCTTTCAGTCTGTGTCCATTAACCTTGAACTCGGTACCATCCTTCTCGTTGCAAATCGTCACTACCCCATACGGATATACCTCCTTCACTCGAAATGGTCCGGCCCATCTAAACTTCAGCTTTCCTGGAAATAATCTTAGCCTTGAATTATATAAGAGCACTAATTGGCCCACCTTGAACTCCCGCTTTCTTATCCTCGAGTCGTGCCATTTTTTAGTTCTTTCCTTGTAGAGCCTAGCGTTTTCATACGCATTAATTCTGATTTCTTCCAATTCATTAAGATGAAGCAATCTAGTCTTGCCGGCCTCTTGGAAATCAAAAATTAGTCTCTTTATTGCCCAAAACGCTCTATGCTTAAGCTCTACAGGTAAATGACATGCCTTCCCATAAATCATCCTATAAGGTGTCACTCCTATCGGGGTTTTGAATGCGGTCTTGTACGCCCATAATGCGTCATTTAATTTTTGCGACCAATCCTTACGATTTGTACTTACCGTTTTCTCTAAAATTGACTTAATCTCCCAGTTTGACACTTCGGCCAACCCATTAGTTTGCGGGTGGTAAGCAAGGGCAATTTTGTGCGTTACTCCGTATTTTTTTAAGAGTGCTTTGAATTGGGAGTTGCAGAAATGTGCGCCGTCATCACTTATTATGGCTCTCGGTGTACCAAATCTAGTGAGAATATTTGCTTTAAGAAATTTGAGTACCACCTTCGCATCATTTTTCGGTGTGGCTATTGCTTCAACCCATTTGGAAACGTAATCCACCGCAAGGAGAATAAATAGATTTCCATTCGAGTTTATAAATGGCCCCATGAAGTCAATCCCCCACACGTCAAATACTTCTACCTCGAAGATGTTCGTCATCGGCATACTATCCCCCCTATGGATGTTCCCTGTTCTCTAGCAGCGATCACACTTCTTAACAAATATGTGTGCATCCTTAAATAATGTCGGCCAATAAAAACCAGCCTCTAATACCTTCATAGCAGTCCTTTCTCCCATGAAATGCCCTCCATATGGAGATGCATGACACTTTTCTAGAATACTTGGAACTTCAATTTCGGGTACACACCTTCGGATAATTTGATCGGCACAAATTCTGTATAAGTACGGTACATCCCATAGGTATAATTTCACCTGATGAAGGAATCGCTTCCTTTGTTGGTACGTAAAGTCTGAGGGAAAAACTTTACTAACAATATAATTGACAAAGTCGGCGTACCATGGGGTGCTACCTTCCGTGATTGCAAGTAGACATTCATCTGAGAAGCTTTCCTTAATCTCAATTTGTTCGTCTTTCTCACACTCATATTTTAGTCGTGATAAGTGGTCTGCTATTGGGTTTTCTGCTCCCGTACGGTCCTTAATCTCGAAATCAAACTCTTGTAGGAGTAAAACCCACCTAATAAGTCTAGGCTTCGCATCCTTTTTATCCACTAAATATCGGATTGCTGCATGGTCCGTGTAAACTACAACCGTCGAACTAATCAAATAAGCACGGAATTTGTCAAAAGCAAACACCACCGATAGGAGTTCCTTCTCCGTAGTGGTATAGTTTACCTGGGCATTTATAAGGGTCTTACTAGCATAATGGATCGTGTGAAAGACCTTGTCATGCACTTGACCCAACACGGCCCCTACCGCATAGTTACTAGCGTCGCACATGAGAACAAATGGCAAAGTTCAATCGGGTGCTTTAATAATGGGAGCGGAGGTTAATTTTTCCTTTAAAGTTTGGAAGGCTTTCAAGCACTCATCATTGAAAACAAAAGGAGCATCTTTTTCAAGTAGGTTGCATAAAGGCTTGATATTTTTGAAAAGTCTCTAATAAAACGTCTGTAGAATCCGGCGTGTCCTAGGAAGCTACGAATGCCCTTGACATTCGTCGGTGGAGAAAGCTTTTCAATGACTTCAATTTTCGCTTGGTCAACTTCTAGTCCTTTATTAGACACCTTGTGCCCGAGCACAATACCCTCACGTGTCATGAAGTGGCACTTCTCCCAATTTAAAACTAGATTAGTTTGCACACATCTACCCAAGGCCTTCTTTAAAACCTCTAAGCAACCATCAAATGATTTTCCAAAAACTGAAAAATCATCCATGAAAATTTCTATGCCATCATCCATCAAGTCCGTGAAGATGGAGATCATACACCGTTGGAACGTGGCAGGGGCGTTACATAATCCGAAAGGCATTTTACGGAATGCAAATGTTCCAAACGGGCACGTGAATGTCGTCTTCTCCTGGTCTTCAGGTGTTACCATAATCTGGTTATAACCGGAATAACCATCCAAAAAACAGAAATACTGGCTACCTGCCAATCTATCTAAGACTTGGTCAAGGAATGGTAGCGGAAAATGATCTTTCCTAGTTACTTTGTTCAATTTTCGATAGTCTATACATATCCTCCATCCCGTGACGGCCCTAGTCGGTATGAGTTCATTATTAGCATTTTTAACAATAGTTATTCCTCCTTTCTTTGGTACACAATGCACCGGACTTACCCACTTACTATCTGAAATGTGATAAATAATTCCCGCGTCAAGCCACTTTATGATTTCTTTCATCACTACTTCCTTCATTGGAGGACTAAGCCTACGTTGATGTTCAATGGATCCTTTTTCCCCATCTTCTAATAAGATTTTGTGCATGCAAATGGATGGGCTAATCCCTTTAATGTCGGCAAGAATCCATCCCATAGCTTCCTTAGACTCCCTTAGTACTTCAAGTAATTTTAACTCCTCTATTTTTAATGAAGCGTTAATGATGACCGATAGAGTATTATCTTCCCCTAGAAATACATATTTGAGATGTTCTGGCAGTGGTTTTAATTCTAGTGTAGGTGGTTCAAGAATAGATGGTTTCATTATTTTTGGTTCGCTTGGTCTACTTATCACTTCAAAATTTCTATTTAATGGCAACCTTTCGCAAGAATCAAGCATGTTAATCACCTCTTCCACCTCCTCATCTTCTTCCCTTTCTTTACTGAAAAGGATATCTAACAACTTATGTTCTAAATCTTCTTCCTCATGTATCGCCCTAGAGGGTACTACAATTTCTTTAATTGAATAACATTCTTCTTTATCATCAGGAAATTTCATAGCCTTAAGAATATTGAATGTTACCTCCTCTTTGTTGACTCTCATTATTAGTTCCCCTTTTTGGACGTCTATGAGAGTCCTTCAAGTTGCTAAGAACGGTCTTCCTAGAATAATAGGAACATCCTTATCTTCATCCATGTCTAACACCACAAAATCGGCTGGGAAGATAAATTTATCTACTTTAACCAAGACGTCCTCAACAATTCCCTTAGGAAAAGCTAAAGACCTATCGACCAACTGTAGAGTAAGAGATGTGGATGTAATCTCTCCCAAGCCTAATTTTGTGTAGATAGATAAAGGCATCAGATTGATGCTAGCTCCCAAATCACACAATGCTCTCCCAGAAAAGGTTGCTCCTATCAAACATGGTATCGTAAAGCTACTAGGATCTCTTAGTTTGGGAGGTAGCTTCTTTTGCAATATTGCGCTACACTCTTCGGTTAAGGCTACTATCTCCTTATCAATGAATTTCCTCTTTTTAGACAAGATATCTTTCATGAATTTGACATAACTAGGCATTTGTTCAAGTGCTTCCGCAAATGGAATATTTATAGTTAATTTCTTAAAGATGTCCATGAACTTTTGAAATTGTTTATCTAATTTAGTCTTTGCTAGCCTAGATGGGAAAGGTGGAGGAGGGTAAATAATTTCTTTCTTTTTATTTGTTAGTGGTTGAACTTCAATCACCTCCGCCTCTTTCTCCTCGTCGGGCTTTTCTTCATGTGGTTCCCCTTGTCTGCTCTCTTGTTCCCTTCTCATATCATCTCTAGCTTTCTCTAACAGTCCATCTCCATTCAGGATTTCTACCCCACTCCTTAGAGTGATAGCATTGCAATGATTACTAGGTTCCTCTCTTGTTGGATTGGGTGTGGTATCCGATGGTAGTGATCCCATCGGCCTTTTACTTAATGTAGTTGCTAGTTGTCCCAATGTTGTTTCTAAAGATCTTAGAGAAGACTCAATTCCTCCCATCCTAGACTCATTCTTTTGAAACATTCCCATGATGAGTTCGTCGGTTAATTTTCTAGGATTGGGTTGGTTGTTGTGAGAGTTACTGTGAATTGGGTTCAAATTTTGATTAAATCCCGGTTGTTGGTTCATTCCTTGATTATTTCTCCAAGAAAAATTAGGATGATTTCTCCACTCGGATGGTAATGATTAGCAAATCCCGGTGGAATTTGTCTCTGTTGCCCCCCCCCCCCACAAAATTTGCTTCTTCAGTGATTTGATTTAATTGTTCTACCGTGAGTGGTGCAGTAGGTGTATGATTTGATAACACATCTAGCCTCTTATTAATTAAGTTGAATTGTGATGTCATTTGAGCGGCTAAAGAAGTGATTTGATCTACTTGGTGTACTCCCAATGGATTACTTGGACCTTGTCTTTCATATGCTTGATAATTATTAGATGTTAAATCTTCTAGAATGGTGTAAGCGTCTTCTGGATATTTCTTCATTAGGGAGCCTCCTGCGGCTTCGTCTACTAGAATCATGGTTGAGGTTTGCAAACCATTATAAAACGTAGAGACTTGTTGATGTTGGGCTAATCCATGATGTGGACATTTTCTTAACAACTCTTCGAAACGCTCCCAAGCGTCGTAAAGAGTTTCCCATTATTTTGAATAAAGGTAGTTATGTCTCTTTTTAATTTTGCCGTTTTAGAAGGCGGGAAGTATTTATTTAAGAATTTATCTACCAATTGCTCCCATGTGGTAATACAGTCCCTTGGTAATGATTCTAACCAGTCTTTCGCTCTCCCTTCTAAAGAAAATGGAAATAATCGTAATAATATTGCATCTTCAGATGCTCCATTAAACTTGAACATGTCACAAATTGCTAAGAAGGTTTTTAAATGGGAGTTTGCATCTTCGTGGCTAAGACCTCCAAACTTATTGTGTTGCACCTGTTGCATAATTAGTGGATCCATTTTAAAGTTATTAGCTGCAATGGCGGGTCTAGCTATACTAAAGTGTAAACCTCCTCTCAATGGTGTGTTATAGTCATGACACGTCATTCGTGGGGCAGCAGGTTGACCATTTTGATCAACCTGACCATCGTTATTATTGATATGATGTTGTGCGTTATTATTATACATCGCAGGATGAATAATACTAACCGTTCTAGACTCTTTCCTATTCTATCTGCAAGTACGTTCGATTTCAGAATTTAAAGGTAATAGTTCAACGTGTCGATATCTGGACATGCACTAACAGAATTTCAAAGAGAAAAATACAAATACAAACAAAATACTTGATCTATAAGTACTTAGGTTTTACTAATATTGCAAGAAATAACACTAAATCAGTTGCACGTCCCCGGCAACGGCGCCAAAAACTTGATACGCCCGAAATAGATGTATATTTTACTCAAGTGCACGTGCCGAATCAAGTAATAAAGTGATGAGATAAGTGATCGTTCCCATGAGGAAGTGAATAATTTAATGCTCGCAATTACTAGCTCTACCTGTTCTTTAAATTCAAGTAGATTAAATTAAAGTGATTCTAGATTGAAAACAGTTAAAAAGGAGCAATAATATTAAGTACTAAACAACGTCTATTGAGAAATACTTTTATCAATATAGTGAAGTAGCCTAGTACGTTGATTTCCTTTGCATATTATGATGAGTTTTAGAGTGACTTTTCATGAAATGGTTAATTACTATCCTGCAACGATTTGAAAGTAGACATCTTCATCTCTCGATCTCAGAAATCCGTTTATCCTAACTCCCCTAATTATCTCTACTTAGGTGAAGAAGAATATCATAAACACACAAATCGATGTTGCTAGCACAAGATTAAATCTCTTTCTCTCATTATGCTATGTTGGAAATTATGTTGCACTTACGCTACTCCTCTCTCGAATTTCGCAGCGCAGTATTAAGATGAAACTTGGCTAAGGATTTACGCGACTCCTCTCTCGAATTTCGCCACGCAAAATAAAAGATTCAACACTAGGATAGCATGACTCCTCTCTCGAATTTTACCACGCTAACTAGAAGAAGAATACTTGATCCAACATTCCATAAATTAAAAACATAAATCCAACAAAGATAGATCTCTAAACATTCATAAAAGAGAAGAAAATTAAATTACCACATCACAACATGCAAAGTACTCTCAACATACACGGCGTAAAAGTTTAGTTCATAGCGATTGGAGAAACACACCACACAATAAGAAGGATCTTACTAGACATGATGATGAAATGTTAAATACTGCAGAATTTTCCTCACGAATCTTGATCCAAAACCCTTCTTTCCTCTTGTCGGTGCGCCAAAACCCTAATCCTTTCCTTGAGGAAGAAGATGGTTTTTTCTTGCTTCTCTAATCTTCAATGGATCCTCCATATTTGAAAGTGGCAGCAAATTAAATTTGAAATATAAATTTTGGATTTGTCATTACTGTAACATCGAAAACTGGATGTTGCAACAACTGCCTTAGCCAAAAATGGAGTATCCAGCTTTGCTTCTTGGAGTTGATTTCTTTGACTGTTTTTGCATGAAAAACATGAGATATGACCAAATTAATATAATATACCATAAATCTATAATTAATCATATTTTTAATCATTTAAACTCATTTATTATTAGTTTCAATAAGCAAAGAAGTAGAAAACATAGGCTTAGATAACTTCATTTGAGAAGTTATCATCAGACTCCTCATATAACTCAGATTCAATCACAGTGGGTGTGATCGTAGACTCTATAACGATGTGGATCGTATCCTGGAGAGGGCACTCAATACTAGGGTGATCAGACACAACGCTAGTAGGGCGCGTAAGAGACAACATGATACTCTCACAGATCGGAACGTAATCATCTCATACATCGTCTTCTAAATCACTAGGTATTCCTTCAATTTCAGACTCATCAGAATCGTCGGACACTAACGTACATGACAGAATACTCTCACCTACGGGGTCATCCTCAGAATCAAGAGATACTACATCTACATCAGAATTCTCATTGGTTTCAATCACAATCTTAGGAGGCTCAGTCGTCGAGGCTAACAGAGGCAGCACCTTAGTAGTAACATTTTTAGAGTCCAAGACATAAGACCTATTAGGAATGGTTTCCCTAAAAGTGGGTGGTGGTCCTAAGACAGACTCTCCCTTTTGAAACGAGCGAGTCTAATTCTTATGAACGATGTGATTCTCAATATCCAAGGCAGCATTAATAGTGGTGTTTAGGTCAGTGTGACCATAACGCAGTAATTTACCCTGGATGTAGGGGTTTAACCCCTTACGAAACCTAGAGAGTGTGAGCTCTGGCACCTCGTTCACACTACACCTAACCATCATATCCTTAAGAAGACTCATATACTCAGAGACCGACTTATTCCCTTGTTTAAGGGTAGCCAAATCATCTAACATCTGCGTTCGATGGTATGTAGGGACGTACTGTTCTGTCAGTATGGCCTTCATGTTTGCCCAACCAATAAGTAATTTACCACTCTCGGCTCTCAAACGTCGTTCCTCATTCAACTAGAATATCTTAGCTCTACCTAACAGCTTTATTCTCGTCACTCGCACCTTATCTGCGTCAGTTGATTTGTACCACTCAAAGTTGAACTCTATTTCCTTAACTCAGTCTAGAAAAACTTGGGGACACCCTAAACCATCATAAGTAGGTGTATCAATTATAGTGGGAGGATAAGTATGGGAACGGTTGGACTTCCTATGGTATGAAGGCAAGGTTGGGGTGTGCTTAGCCATGGCTTTATCATACCAATAGTTTAAAAGGGAAACGTGAACGTCATAGGCCATAATAGTGAGAACCGGAGAGAAAACTCGATCATATTCTTGTGCACATGCAATGAAAAATGAACCTGACCCACTAAACTCTAGAAAAGACGGATTTATTCCCGCTTAGCAACTAGGGTAATACAATATTATTTTTGATTTTTTGGATGAAAAAAATATGGAGATTATTAAATATTTTTTTATTTTTTTGCAGAAAAATAAAAATATAGACCGCTATTGGCGGACAAGAATTTTTTTTTGTAATTTTGATAAATATACGTGCAAGACAAGTGCGTGTCGGCAAAATAATAAAAATGGGAGGGTGCCAATTAGGAAATTGACGTGAACCTTCCTCTGATACCAAATTGAAGCAGACCCACACGTTGTCACCGTAAAAGACGACGGACTAAACACGATTGTCTCTCCACGATCAAATTCTACACTCGCACAAAACTACAACGCGACACACACGTACTACAATTATATCAATTAGATGCTAACGTACGGGTAGCCAAACCGATTAGGATCGAATAAAGGCTATAGACCAATATTCTTTCCGACTAAAAGGACTCACCCGGTCCGATCGAGCGATGGTTGTACCAAAAGAGATCTACCAAAATTTGCGATTCAGAAACGGTAGATCTCTCCCAACAAAAAGAAAAACGAATGGTCGTCAAATCTCTCGAACTTAAATAAAATAAGGATGAACAACAAAATCAATTGAAAAAACCATGATAAATTAATGCTATCAAGAATTCAACGACAAAGTATTCCACCACAAAAATTAATCTAGAGGGGAAAACACACAAGTAGCAAGGTTTTGTTGCCCAATCGAAATGGATGATTCTGATTCACTATTTTCTGGATCGTCCTTCAACGACTCCGTCGAAGTCATGCCGGATGGAGAGAAAACTCGTCCGCCTTCGTCGCTTCACGCCGGAGTTGGAATCCACAAGTCGGGGATATTTGTCGTGGCCGAATTTCACCAAAAAGGAGAGGGGTTTGTTGGTTTTGGTAGGGAAGAGGGTGGTCAGATTTTGTAGGGGAAGGGGTCGGGTTTCTTTAGAGAGGAAAGGTGAGGGAGGAGGAAGTGGAGATGAGGTCGAATAGAGAGAGAGGAAGGAAAAGGTGGTCGGCGGCCAAAGAGAGGGAAGGAGAAAGCGGGGGGGGGGGGGAGCGAATTTTGCCTAAGTGGGAAAAGAGAGGTAAGGGAGAAATTCAAATTTTGAATTCAAAGTTTTAATTTTTCATTCTCTATCAAATCCTTCATAACCATGGCTATATATAGCCTACACCATTCCATCTTCTCCATTCAAAATTCAAAATGGAACTATGATGGTTATATGCACTCATCATGAAATAAAAACAATACAAAAATTAAATGCATGAAATTAAACACTATTGATGATTATAGGCACCCATCATACATGAAATGAAATAAAAACATAAAATAATAATTGCTAAAATAATAATTGATAAAATATAAATTATATAATTATTTAATTTATAATTATATATTTTATTTAATGGCGGCGGCGGACGTCGTGCAAAACATGTAGCGGCGATGGTGGAGGGCGTCGTGGTAGAAATCACATCCTCGAGCTTGCGGCAACGATCGTCCCAATCCACAAACTCTCTCAGTCGGGAATCAATGGCGGTCGCATCAACAACGTCTCCATCACCGCCACTCGCTGAATACTTAAGGTTAGACTTTTCTTTCCGAGCTTGGGACATTCTCGCAAAGATTGGGGATTGTGTACAACCCAGTATTCACTGAGTAGGTCCCTCAGAGCGGAAATCAGGTAGGTGGAGCCGTTTCGGGCTCAGGCGAGTCATGCGGTCGAGAGGGATGGTACCCCTCCCTCGCTCACATAAACCAAATAGTCGAGAGCGGCGGGGCGAGTGGAGCATGCTTTCACTCTCCTAAGCCTCGAGTCGGCAGCGAGTGTCAGTCTCACCAAAGGTACCCGCCAGCTCAGGCGAGTGGAAACGGCACAGACCACTCGCTTAGTAGTGTTTTTACCTGAATGTCCTCGCTGGTCTGCTGATGGTCTCTCCAAACATCGGAGTTTGGTTGTTGGCAGATCCATCTGGGCTGCGCATAGTAATTCCAAAATGCGGGATCGATTGTGCTATTGGCATGCCAAGTCAGAAAAACTATAAATAGACCCTTAATGACACCTTTGGAGGGGATCAGTTCTTTGGCTTTCTTTCTCCTCTGATTTGCTTTGGTTGGTTTCTAGAGCCCTCCAACGTGACCGACTCAATTTTGGCTTAGGAGGGGAAGCTATCTCAGATCTTCCGGGTGTGTGTCGGGACCTCCGTGTTGCAGCTCAGAATTTGTTCCTTAGTTCAAAGTCTTTGACCAGGAGTTTAACTCAGAATAAGTAAGCGCATGCTACCCCCTTTGAGTCCGAACTCTCTTTGAGACCAGGTATCAGTTTCAACATCGTGTTCGCCACCGTCACCAAAGACAAACATTAAGCTTTGTGAGCGGTGGGCTGTCGCCCTCCGAACACACCTCTCCCCCCACTCCCCCTCAAGTTGTAACGAGTAACAACTTGTCGTCCTCGCATTCTCTCAAAAAGATTGTAAAACCCCAGCAAGTACTAAAGTTTGGTCAGCACCGATCCGGTCACATATTTTCCACTTATTCATAAATTTTCACGTAAAAAAAACCTACTTGCCTACTCTCCTATTTTTTCTATTACTGTTTACACGACCGCTCAGGAGATAAAACCGTTCAATTTATACCAATTATCGAGAACCTTGAGTGAGCCTCAACAACACCTAAACAAATTTACTTACAACAACACCCATTATTAATCTCCCATATATTAATATTTTTTTCTTTAAAATTATTTTAACAATATCAATTGATGATCACGATCAATAACTGATTTGTTCTCGTGATTTCTTTCCCTCCAAAAATAACTACTGCTTTTTCCCCCAAAAAGCAGGAAACGGTTACAAAAAAACCTCCCATTGCCAACCGCCGGGCCCCACCATCCTAGCATCCTCCTCTTAAACCATCCCACCCTCCTCCTCCTTCTCCCTCCCATCCATTCTCCTCCCCAAACCAGAGACCATGGCCGCCGCGGTCGCCGCCGCCTCAGCCGGTCATGCTTTCGCCCACATCCTCCTCCTCTTCCTCGTCTTCTCCACCCTCTCCTCCGCCCACCGCCACTTCCCCTTCCCCTCCAACATCAACCCGCTCTGCCTCGCCGCCCCCTACCCCCTACTCTGCGCCCAGCTCCCGCCGTCATCCTCCACCCTCGGCCTCGCCGAGCTCGCCGCCCGCGCGGCCGCCTCCAAGATCTCCGCTTCCATCCCCGCCGTCAACAGGATCCGCTCCCGCTTCGCCAAAAACAAGCGCGTGGCTTCCGCCCTCGACGTCTGCGCCGAGGTCTACGCCGACGCTGTCAGCGACCTCAACTCCGCGGCCGACGCTCTCCGCGGCGGAGCGGGAAACTTTGGGGACGTGATGACGTACCTCTCGGCCGGCGTCACCGACGTCGGCACCTGCGACGATGCTTTCGACGAGGACCCGTCGCTGGTCAACCCGGTCGCACATATCAGCAAAAACCTCAACAGGCTGGTGACGAACAGCCTCACGCTCGCCTCTGCTGTCAAGAGGAGCGAATGAGTCTTTGATGGAGGTAGAAGACAAGGGGAAGAGAGAGGATTTTGAGAGAGAGAGAGAGAAGGGTAATTTGAGGAGTATTTCTGTTTAATTACTGTATACGCCATGTTCCTTTTTGGAATATTGATGCAGAGATATTAATGGATTATCTATTAATATGTATAAATGTATAATGATAATATTCTAGATTAACCCTCTTGTACACGTGTAAGCATGTTTGTGCCTACAAATATATGATGCACAATACCTCTCTCTCTTAGGCATGGGATGGAAGACTTTGCCCTCTGGCGAATTGAGCTTGGTCAGGATAGTCTTATGCGCAGAACAACTGTCGGTGATATTGCCGGCACATGAGCTAGCTTCAACTCAAGACATCTATTTTGATGGCTATTGCAAAATATCACAAGCCAACTATTCTATAATAATTTATAAGTTAAATTACTTGAAGTCCAAAGATTCACAAATAGTATAAAGGTCTACAATTATAACATTAGTTTTACAAGTTTTTCATGTCCCATACATGTCCCAGTGTAAATTACATCATAGAAATGTTGAAGCTTTCAAAAATCTCTAAGGGTCCGTTCGTTACGTGGGAATTGGGCGTTGGAATTGGTATTCATTTACCAATTCCAATTAGGGTCGTTCGGTATGGCAAAAAAACGGTGGGAATCAGAAATCAATCGGAATCCGTCGGAATTGCGTATAAGGTAAACGCGACATGTTTAATTCCGACCTCGCTAGGTCAGATTTCGTGATTCTGCTCCCGTCGCGCGCTGCCGCTGCTGCTCCCGTCGCGCCTTGCCGCTGCTGCTCCCGTCGCGCCTTGCCGCTGCTGCTCCCGTTGCGCCTTGCGCTGGTATCTTCTTCTTCTTCTACTATGCTATCTGTCTGCAATTTTTCACCTCTTCAATATGCTATCTGCAACTGCTGCAAGTGTTTAGGTTATTTGCTGCAAGTGTTTTAGGTTATTTCTGTGCAATGGTTATTTGCTGCAAGTGATTTTTCACCTCTTCAAATATGCTATCTGCAACTGCTGCAAGTGTTTAGGTTATTTCTGTGCAATGGTTATTTGCTGCAATTGTTTAGGTTATTTTTGTGCAATCAATATGTTATTTCTGTGCAATCATTCCAGATTTCAGTTATTTCTGTGCAATCAATATGTTATTTCTGTGCAATCATTCCAGATTTCAGTTCATATTATTTCAGTAGTTGTCTGTGAAATCTGGAGTGAAACTGGAGTGAAATCACTCCAGATTTCACAAGAGATCTGGACTGATTTCAGTCCAGATTTCTTGTGAAATCTGGACTGAAATCAGTCCAGATCTCTTGTGAAATCTGAACTGAAATCAGTCCAGATCTCTTGTGAAATCTGGACTGATTTCAGTCCAGATTTCACAATAAATCTGGACTGATTTCAGTCCAGATTTCACAATAAATCTGGACTGAAATCAGTCCAGATTTCTTGTGAATTCTGGACTGATTTCAGTCCAGTTTTCACAAGAAATCTGGACTGATTTCAGTCCAGATTTCACAATAAATCTGGACTGAAATCAATCCAGATTTCTTGTGAATTCTGGACTTATTTCAGCCCGTTTTCACAAGAAATCTGGACTGATTTCAGTCCAGTTTTCACATGAATTCTGGACCAAATTTTTTTGTTTAGTGTTGTAATTTTCACTCACATGATTTCTTCCAAATATTGAAGCCTGTATGTGATTGTGTGTGCTTTTGTGGAAAATGACTATGTAACGTGTGTTTTTTTTTATGTTTAGATGGATGAAACAGTGAAACGTCGTAGGCGTAGGAGAGCAGCAGTAGCTGCTGCTCTTGCTGCTTCTGTCGTAGTGTTGATGAAATATGGGGTTAGAAGAAATATCGTGGGGGTTGATGCAAAAAATATTGTAAGGAAAGTTTGTTTAGGCGTTTGTATGGCGGAACAGATATAAATTGTTTTAACCAGCTTCGGATGAATAGAAGCTCGTTCGAAGTTTTGTGTAACATGCTAATACAACGTGGTTTGTTAAGAGACACAAAAAATGTAGGAATTAGAGAGGTTGTCAGCGTTTTTTACATGTGTTGGGACACAACAAAAAATTTAGGGTTGTGGGCGGGACGTATCTACGATCAACAGATACAATTAGCCGTCATTTCAAAACGGTGCTGCGAGCAATTCTGAGGAAGGAGAAGAGGAAGGAGAAAACATCCGCGGTAGATATTATTGTTGATGCTGTTTCTGCGATAGCGAGAAACATGGAGCATGATAGCAGCGTGACTTCTCAGCCGCCACCGCCACCCACCGCCTCCGATCTCAAGGGCAGACAGGATATATGCCGTCATTGCAGCTATTGCAGATTTGACTGAGACTGAGGTCATACAGACTATCGATATGCTGAGTGATGACGACAAGAAGGCCGACGTGTTCATGGCTTTACCGATGCCAATTAGGAGGACCTGGCTCCGCTTACATCTACGCGATTGATTAGATTATGTTAAGGACTTTTGGCATCATGTGCGGACTATTATAATGTTGTGGACTATTTGAATTTTTTTTAATGTTCGTTTCGTGGACTATTAATTTTAATTCTGGTGAAGTATGATTTTTGTGTAGCAATTTCAATTCAGTTTATAATAAAAACTACAAATTTGAATTCTGTACTTTGAATTCCAGGCTACAGCCGAACATCGGAATTGCTAATTCCAATTCATGTGACAGAATTCCTGCATTCAGCCGAACAGCATAATTAGAATTGAATTCAATTCCAATTCATGCGGGAATGAGAATTGAATTCAATTCCAATTCCTGCAGCTCAATTCCTGCGAAACGAACGGACCCTAAGGGTCCGTTCGTTTGCACGAAATTGAGCTAGAATTGGAATTGAAGACTAATTCCAATTTTTTTTGTTCGTTTGCATGCTTGACGTTGGAATTGAAATTCTAATGAATTTTGCGGAATTCATTTTGAACTAAAGACAATTCTTTCCAATTTATATAAGAATTAGACAATTCCGAACGAGACACCCTTTTTGCCAGATAGCGCGTTTTGTCCACCGAGCGCGCGTTATTCGCCCGGGCGCGCGTATTTCGCACGGGCGCGTGTTTTGTCTCTCGGGCGCTCTTATTCGCCCAGGCGCGCGTTTTCTCCCGGGCGAGCATTTTTCTCACGTGTGCGCGTTTTTCGCCCGTGCGCATGTTTTTCACCCCGATGCGCGTTTTTCGCCTGGGCGTGCGTTTTTCGCCTGGGCGTGCATTTTTCGCCCGGACACGTATTTTTTTTCGGGCACGCTTTTGCGAATCCAGCCTCAATGCACCTTGGAGAGATGGACTCAGCCTACTAAACCTCCTGATTTCTCGAAATCTAGCTCTATGCGAATCCAAGGTGCCGAGCTCTGCTTGGCTTTGGGAGGGGAAGTTGCAAGTAGCACTGTACAACCCCGTATTCGCGGAGCAGGGTCCCCAAGCAAGCCGTAAGACTTGCTACAAATTTGTAAGCTTTTAGGGAGTTTTGCACTCTTAGAGTCAAATTTATTGTTGATATGCATGATATTCTAGTGGGGGACGAAAGACTTGTCTATCTTGCTAGTGTTTTGTGTACTCTTAGGGCGAGTGCGGCAGGAGGTCGACACTCGTCCCGGCCCCATTCCAGGGGCGGGTGCAGCGGGAGGCTGACACCCGCCCCATCCATATCTTGGGGGGCAAGTGCGGCGGGAGGCCGACACTCGCCCCGGCCCCATTTCAGGGGGCACTAAGAAAAACTTCATTTAGCAACGAAAATTAGGAAGGCTAAATAATTTGTTGCTAATTAGCATCGAATTTAGCTAGTTAAATGATATTTGTTTTTACCTACAAAAATAGCAACGAAAAAATCCATTGCAAAAATAACAACGAATTATTTTGTTGCAAAATATTTGTTGCTAAATAGAAACGAAATATTTCCTTTCAAAATTTTTATACTAATTATTTTAAATTAAATATTTATGCAGGGAAAGATTCAATTCCCTTGAAATATTTTCATGACACTTTTAAATATATATATATATATATATATATATATATATATATATATATATATATATATATATATATATATATATATATATATATATATATATATATATCATAAGTTCTTAAACAAATTAAAGAAGCCATTTATATCCTCATTCTCATCCTGATATTGCTCCCCTGCCAAGATCGTCACTCTCCCGCATGATCTCCCCGCTGAGCTCGTCACACTCCCGTGTGATCCCCCGCCTTGCTCCAATGAGAAATAAATAAATATATACATATAAAAATATAAATAAATAAATAAATATAAAATATACAGAAATATATAAATATATAGAATATATAGAAATAACGATATATAAATAATTATATATAATAAACTATATATATTAAACTATAAATAAATAAACATAAATAAATAAATATATGTATGTATAAATAAATAACTGGATATATAAATAATATAAATTTATATATATATATATATTATCGCCAATTATAAACGAATTAGTTAATTATGAGGATTGGTTGGGTAAGGAATTTATATATGAGAGGTCTCTCATCTATGATTCTATTCTCAACAAGTGCATATTAAAAAGAATTTTTTATATAAATATTATTTAAATTTAACCAAATAATTATATAAAATATAAAACATTAGCATCAAAAGAATTCCTTCCTAAAAAATTCTTGCTAATTAGAAAGAAATAAATTCCTTGCTAAATTTAGCTAGCACCATATTAGTTACAAATTTTTTTCATTTCTAAATTTCTTGCTAATTAAAATTAGCAACAAAATTACCTAATTAGCAACGAATTTCGCTTCTTGTTAATCAAGGTTTTTCTTGTTGTGGGGCGGGTGCAACGGGCGGCCGGCACCCACCCCAGCCTCATCTTAGGGTGCGAGTGCGGCCGGACGCCGGCACTCGCCCCGACCCCATTCTAGGGGGTGGGTGCGGCGGGAGGTCGGCACCCTCCCCAGCCTCATCTTTGGGAGCGAGTGCGGCGGGAGGCCGACACTCGCCCCGCCACCATTCAAGGGGGCGGGTACGGCAGGAGGCTGGCACCCGCCTTGGCCTCATCTTGGGAGGTGAGTGCGGCAGGAGGCCGGCACTCGCCCCGACCCCATTTCAGGGGCGGGTGCGGCGGGAGGCCGTCACCCACCCCAGCCCAATTTTTAGGGGGGGTGCAGCGGGAGACCGACACCCACCTAGCTCGCCCGGCTTGAGGGTCTCGCCCGGCTTGAAGGTCTCGCCCGGCTTGAGGGCCTGTTATTTTGCCCCTGGTGGGCTGCGAATCGCTGTTCAAAACAACGAAGTTTGGCTATTGATAGACCAGCCCAGGGTATTTCAGTAATTTTAGAGCAGCAGATGTCTGCTATTTGCAGGTCATTTTCAGAAATCTATAAATAGACCCTTTGGGTGCCTTGGAGAGGGATCCGTTTTCACCACTCCTTATCCTCTTCCTTCATCCTCCAAGGCACCTAGCTCAGGATTGGCCAGGGAGGGGGAGATCTCAAAGGTCTTCTGGGTGTGAGGTGGGACTTCCGCGCTAGAGTCAATGGTCATTTTCCAAATTCAGGTCTCTCACCAAGGGACGGCTTGGGAGAAGTAGGTGTGAGCTGCACCCTATATTCGAACTATAGGTAGAACCTGTAACATCTCATTTCCTATTAGACCCCTCTACTTAGATTGGGTTAGGACATGTGGTGGGGGCATGGGTTTAGGCTAGGTTTGAACCATGGAGTTAGGGTGTAATCACATGGGACCCACTATAGGGCCCAAGTTAACCCAAGTCAAACTAGCCCAAATTGGGGTCTTAGCTACATATAGGCCCCACCACTACACCCCTAACCCTAATAACAATCTAAGCAAACCATAAGTCATATCATTAAGTCACTTATTGACTCAAGTTGACCCAAGTCAACCCTAACCTTAATTTGGTCAAACCCACACCTAAAGGCCCAATTAGTCCAAATGGGGCACCACCATGGCCCAACCCAAGTTGGTAGGTACTTTTGTGTCCATGACCATCAAGTGGGGTCAGCCCACTCATCAAGATGACCAAGTCAACCCTATAAGTCAACTTGGTCAACCTTAGGCTTATTTAAAGGATTTGAAGACCGAGCCCATTCCTAAAGAGGCTAAGCCCATAAGTCAAAGCCCATGACCAGCCCAAGTGCACATTTACAGCTCCTACCCCCTGGTTTTGGAGGGTAGTGACATGCATGGGGGTAGTTTAGGAATTTGCTAAATGGAGGAGAGAGAAGAGAGGAAAATGGGTGATGAAGGCAATGTGGCCCTCCTCTCTTCTTAAGTCTTCCTTTGAGCTCACACAGTATTTCCCGACTATTTTTAGCAAGCTCCATGACATATGGCAGCCATGGTGAAGTATCCTATGCTAGGACGAATTTACACATGCTCAAAACACCACAACCAACCCTCTTCACCCCCATTTGACTTACCATCAGCTTCAGAAGGTCGAGAGGAGTGGAAATCGAGTCCTGGATCGAGGCAAACCGTGGAGAATCGGAGCTTGGAGCAAGCTCGCCGGAGAGATCGTCGGTCATGGCACACCACCACCGCACGCGTCGCCAAGCCCGCTACAGGTAGGTTTCACCTCCCCTTACCTCGTGCTAGTTTCCTAGATCTACTAGGAGAGATATCGGGCTCAAATCAGCCCGATCCCATCAGAGAAAATCAAGAAAAATCCATGGAATTTGAGGAGTTCGGGTTGGTCGGAAACCGCCGCCTCCGGCGGCCAAGTCGTCGTCAATCGATGGCCACCACCTCAACGGAGGTGGTGGTGGTGGTCGTCGTCCAGGGAGGTGATCGATGGTCAGGAAACACCAAGAGGAGCTGTTACAGGCGGGATGAATCTGGAGCGTTGGTTGGTTGGAGAATATGATGGGATGCCATCCATTTTTAATCAAATTAAACTATAGTGTTATATTAATTTCATTTAATTTCTGTCACATTTTATACATAACTTTGCATGTTAAATATAGGCCCATTAGATGCAATTTCTGTAACACCCCGGATTTTTGATTGCGTACGCATGATGGGCGTTACGTTGGGTTTGACCGTTGTTCGAGCATGGTTTTTCCCGCGGGCTTGCGAGTGGCTGTTTTGGTAGCCGAGTTGCACGATTCCCCAGCAAACCGGAGTCCAAATTGGGGACTCCGTGAGGCCTCTTAGGGAATGTTTGCACTTTTTCGCGCCCGGGTAATGTTGCTCAAAACGAGTTGCTACAAAAAAGGGTAAAAAGTTCTTAAGGCAAAAATGGTCTAGGACGACACAGAAACACTTTTCAAAACAGGAAAAAATGGTCGTTTTTGTGCGTGACACGCCCCCCGACACGGGCGTGACCCAGGGCGTGACCTGGGTGTGACCTCCTTGACTCGACGAAATTTTTCTTGTGTCGAGTTGAGCTCGACGAATGGGGTACACGCCCCGTGACACGGGCGTGTCACGGGCCGTGTCCCGCAGCGAATGTTGTGGCCGATGCGTTGAGTCGGAAGGCGGGGAAATTATTTCATCTTTCAGTCGACCGTCTTGTGGAGGAATTTCTATTGATGGATATTTCCCTGGGAAAATATGACCCGCAAAGTCATGCGATGGTAGAAGAACCTTCATGGCTGGTGCTTGCAAGACAACATCAAAAGGATGACACGCAAGTGTTGAACGTGGTGCCGCAATTGGCGCCAAACCTTTCTTATGTGGAGATGCCAATCCGGATATTGGACTCCCAAGATCGCGTGTTGCGAAGAAAGAGGATTCCTATGGTCAAGGTGCTATGGAAAAATCGGAATGTAGAAAGCGCGACGTGGGAGCTCGAGTCAACGATGAGGGCGGTTCACCCTCATTTGTTCCCGTAAAATAAGCTGGTATGTGAATTGGTGTTTTTGGTTTGCTATTGTTTTTTTATTGAGATCAAAATGATTGAAAAGTTTCGAGGCGAAACTTTTTGTTAGGGGGAGTGATTGTAACACCCCGAATTTTTGATTGCGTACGCATGATGGGCATTATGTTGGCTTTGACCGTTGTTCGAGCATGGTTTTTTCCCGCGGGCTTGCGAGTGGCTGTTTTGGTAGCCGAGTTGCACGATTTCCCAGCAAACCGGAGTCCAAATTGGGGACTCGGTGAGGCCTCTTAGGGAATGTTTGCACTTTTTCGTGCCCGGGTAATGTTGCTCAAAACGGGTTGCTACAAAAAAGGGTAAAAAGTTCTTAAGGCAAAAATGGTCTAGGACGACACAGAAACACTTTTCAAAACAGGAAAAAAAATGGTCGTTTTTTGTGCGTGACACGCCCCCCCGACACGGGCGTGACCTGGGCGTGACCTCCTTGACTCGACGAAATTTTTCTCGTGTTGAGTTGAGCTCGACGAATGGGGTACACGCCCCGTGACACGGGCGTGTCACGGGTCGTGTCCCGCAGTGTCAAGTGTCGAGTGTCGAGTGTCGAGTGTCGAGTGTCGAGTGTTGAGTGCCGGGTGTCGAGAGAGGGACACGACCTGTGACACGGGCGTGTCACAGGGTGTGTCAAGCTGTGTCGAGTGTCGACACTTTGTGTCGACGAGGTGTCGAGACACGGGCTACACGCCCTAGGTCACGGGCGTGACCGACCCGTCACGGGTGTGTACCCAGCCGTGTACCGTGTGAATAAACTTGGATTTGCCGACTTTCTGCGCCGCTTAAGGTACACGCCCCGCGTCACGGGCGTGACACAGGGCGTGACCGGCCCGAAAATCGACTTTTTCCAGTTTTTTTGTGCCGTTTATTTCCTTGGTTCTGCATCTAACGGTCCAGCTCTGTTCTGGAGGACATAAGGCCAAAACAGAGATTCTCCTCCCCATTTCACCTTTTTCTTCATCGTCTTCCTCATTCCAAAAGAAACTCAAGGGAGCAAGGGCTAAAGCAAGGCAAGGAAAGAGAGGAGCAGCCGTCGCGGCGTCGTCTCGGTTCAGGCAAGCGGTGTTCTTCACCCTTGCCAATCTTTTTTCTTGTTCTTTGATTGTGCAAAATAGCTAGTTTTTCTCTTTCAATTGTCCTAGCTTGTTCTTCTTGTTTTGTGTTATCCCTCCCTAGCCTTATTATGCTCTTAAATTTCCCTATGCTGAATGAATTCGATCTTCCATGCTTAGTTTTGTTTAGTTATCAAGTCTATGCTAGGTTAATGCATGTCGTATATCTTGTTCATGTGATTCATGTAGCTAAGTTGATTCATGTTCATGTAGCCTTTCTTCTTCATGTGATTTTTCCTTGTTCATATCAAAAGCATGTGATTCTTTCTTGGTCCTAATCATGTGATTCATGTAATTTTCGTTAATCAAACTCTATCACGTTTGACATAACATTGGCAATTTGTAGTCATGTGTGAGGATGAAGGAAGGGAACGTGTGTACTTGGGTTATGGTGAGATTTGCTTGTGGTGTTACGCTTAGGTTCGTTTATGGTGAGTTTTGCGAGGCGAATTGTGAACCATGGCAGAAGCGTTTGTGTGAGGATTCGGTAAGGGGTGGTGTGGGTTAAGCCTTTGTGGCCACCGGGTTTGGATTTGTGGTGTAGAGCACCATTTTGCCCCGATTTGGGCTGGCTTTTATTGGTGCGTTCCACTTTAGGGCTGCCACCAAAAGACCCTTACTGAATCGCATGTAACCGCTGCTTATGTTTCAGTTGGATAGTGGTTCCAAGGATGCTGGAATGGGCATGTGTTTTTTATCGTTTTGCTCCTGCGGGTTGAGCAGGACTTGATGAAAATTGTACGCACTTGGTGCGTTTGGCACTTGGGATTGACAGTACTTAATACTTGTTTTCCACCTGTTTTATTCACTCATTTTATTTATATGAAACATTGTTACGGGGTCGGTAAGCCCCTTCATGATATTGTATAAACATACTGTTTCTTCTTTTTATTGTATCTTCGAGGATTGCTGAGGTATTCTTTCTTGAATGCCTCAGGTGCAGGTTGTAGCCGGTTGAGCGGCTAGGTTTGTTGGTGGAGTTCTTGGGAGCTAGCCGAGCTTACGTAGCGAGGTAGTTCTTTTCTTTGTTGTACAGACATACATGTGCTCCAATGAGTTCGTGTTAGCTTGTTGGCGCTCATTGGTGGTTTTTTTTACTTGTGATATATGAATACTAGACTGCTAATGTGACTCATTTGGATGCGATGATGTCTTATTGCTCTTGGGAAGGATTTATGGTAGGTTGCCTTAGGTATTTTTATAAGCTAAACAAAACTAGTATTGTATCCATGCATAACATGTGTTGGTCACCGAACACGTATTTTCCAAATGATGTAAACAAAGATGATTTCTTATCATAGTATCCATATAGATTGCATATAGGAGATCGTCAGAAGTAAACAAAGTGTTTCCACCGCGTACAAATGTGTTTTGATGCCTAAGCCGAGGGATACAGCCATTAAATTCAAAGGTTTTCTTGCATTTAACTGTTGGATTTCAACTCATAAAGTCAGCGTCAAGGGTTGCCTGAGCGTGTGCAGCTATCCCCTGCACGACGTGACATCATAACCGTAGTTCCTCTTGCTCTGATACGCGGTACTCGTTGAGGAAATGCGAGTTGTGACAGTTTCAGAATTGTTCACCAACATTAAAAGTGTAGATCTATGTCTTAACTTTGTTTTGACACCATAAACATATAATTTAGAGCAGTAGGGCTCCCTGTAGGGCTATTCTACCAAGACTGGTCCTAGGCTAGGGCAGATCTTTAAATGAGTGCCCAGGCCAAACCATAAGTCCTCATGACCTGAGATTTTGGTCATGCATGTGACTATGTCATAATTAGGTACTGAAAAAAATGGGAATTTTTGGAAAGTATTTTTCCGTAGTTTTTAGTGAAATATCATTTATTAAATTAATTGAATATTTGGAGATCTACAACTCCAAATGCCCCCAAATTTGGGTGGCATGTCCATTGGGTCATTATATGACCATGGTAAAAATTTCAGGTCATTTTGACCTTTGCATGTTTGGTAAATCCCACATGCATGAGATTGGCATATTCAAATTTGGGGTGCCAATAGTAAAAATGGGAAAATGTGAATTTAGCCCAATTGGGTCATTGCAAGTCCATGAAACTCTGGACATAGGCTCATAAGAATGGAATGCACCTTCCATGGAATATTTGGGATTTTTGGGATCAAAAATCTCATTATTTGAATTTATTAGAAAATGTGTCTAGTTAGGAAATAAATTTGGAAAATAGGGCAAATAAATTCATTAAATTATGGATTTTTGACACAAGCTATGGTAGTGCAAAGTTCACCCCTGGAAAAATTTGTGGCACTGTTTAATAATGTTCCCTTGGATTTTATGTAGAATTTACCATTTTGCCCCTTTTGGAAATAAATTAAAAATATGAGAAATTAGTGTATTAAAATTATGAAAAATTTTACAGTGGTTTATTATTGTGTTTTGGTTTTTGATAAATTATTTGAGAATTTTGGATGTCCCTATATGTTAAAAACCCTAATAATGACATTTTGGTAATATTGCTTAAATGGGTATAAGATAGGTCAGATTATTGTTTAAGATTTGGAAATTCTGTAATTAGCCTTATTATATCAACATGAATATCCTCTAATTTTCTCAGAATTTTTGGTTGAGTAGTTGAGATACTTTATTTGTAAAGTGGTTGAATTGGAATTTTATTGTTAAATGAGAAATAAATATAAATTTGTATGGAAATATTATGAAACTTGGTGGACAGTATTAATTAACCTTATGGAACACCTAGTGAAAACCTCAGGTAGGTTGAACCATTATATGTAGTACTTCATGTTCAAGGTGACCTGATCGCACAATTAAAAGAATTAATTTAGGTCCCTTAATCACTTGGAAAAATAATGAAACTTAGTTCAATCATTATCATACATCATAACAATCATGATATATAATTAGGAACATTTGACCCAGAGTTTGGATGACACGTCATACGGGTCAACATTAGGTCATGGGTGCGCTTAACAAAAATATAGCTCATGTTACTGGGACCCACAGGGGATACGATAGAGGGTTGAGTTGGTGACTATATTGGGAAGACAAACCCTGATTGGTGTCTAGTAGGTCACTTTATAATATTGAGCGATAGAGTGCAATACCTCAAGGACAGTAGTTAGAACGGAGACCGCGGAAGACCGCTGATTCCCCTATAATAACTAAATTCATTAGGTTCGTTCCAGAGTAACAACGAGAGCTGGGAATGGATCATGGATAGACATTAATAAAAATAAATATCCTTGTGAAAGGGAGCCTTGGGATTTCAACCCATCATAGCTCCTAGTGCCCTCGAGAGCCCTTCACCGGGCATGCCCTGGGCAGTTCTGGGACTAACCCTAAACTGCTAGGTATAATGAACACTAGACAAGAATAGTCTAATAGGCTAAGATATTGATGTTCATTCTCACCCGTGATGTGTTGGAGGGATTCACAATAAACGCACTAATGTGCAATCTCACCCGTGATGAGTTGGAGGGATTTAGAATAAAGGCACTAATGTGCAATCTCACCCGTGATGGGTTGGAGGGATTCAGGATGGGTTGGTCCTGCGAGCTGGAGGCTCGGGTTGGAATATCTTGCAAATGCATAAACATGTGGCGGGTCATGCGGTACTAGGCCAATCGTCACACCGATGGCAGTACAGTGACTCTGGCGAGGTGTGAGGGTTTGAGGGGCCAGTGGGTTGTTTTACACTGCGGTCTGGAGGGTGATCCCCAAGAACGCACACTCGACCAAAAAGACTGGTGGGTAGCCAGCAAATAGTACGCAAAGACTCTAGAGTGCACCTAGAACGTGTACAGAGGCGTATGGGAGGTCTAGGCCCGGTAGTGTATATACCCGCCTAGGAGTGGAGACGCCCGCTCCGCTGCTGCCGTAGCCACAACAGTGGTACCAGAGAGTGATGCTAACTCCGAAAAGTGGGAACTAAAGGTCTGTGATCATAGAGTCGGGTGGTGTGAGTTGCACTTGCATGAATCATTTCGCATGCATATCATACATTCACAACTAGGTCATACGCATCATAGATCCTTATCATATAAATTAGTATGGACTATTTTATATGATAAGTTATATTTCTAGAAACCTTAACTTATAAGTTTGTATGAGCATTCATATAAGTTAAGGTACTTCTGTGATGGTAGTTTAGTAGTAGCTTATTTTACTTGTTGCCTTTACTCTGCTACATTCAGTACTTGTTTACTTACAACACTTTACTTGTTTCTGTTTTTCTTACCTTTCATATACCATATGTACAAAACTGTCAGAGTAGAAATAACTGACATATATGTACTTGTTAGTATAGTTTCACTGTCACCTGTTTCCTTTGTTATACCCCTTGTTGTCCTCCGCTTCGTCCTCCCGCCCGGTGCCTAGGAGTTACGGGGGCGAGGTGTGGAGGAAACGACTTAGTCTTTTTGACTAACGGTCGGTGTGACCAATCATTTTAGGAGCTCGAGAAGAAGGAGTACCAGCAGGACGAGGTGGCAGGATGTGAGGAGCTGATACCACCACTACCTACTACTACTACTGCAGCCCGTCGTCAGGTGGGACGAGACTTCTGGTGATAGCATAGCTTCCGCTTGTTGACATTTGTGAGAGAGAGATTTGTCATTATGTACTGGGCATAAGCCAATTTTCTCACTTTTGATGTACTCATTCTGGACTTGTGTGCTTTCATTATTATTTGATAGTGTTATGACTTGTGGACTAGTTGTTTCTATATACTGTTTTTACTTCTTTCTCTCATTTGGCCGAACAGGTTATATGATCGTACTAGCCGGCAGAATCTGCGTGTTACGGTGCCGACTAACCCGTGAGTTAGTACCACCGTAAGACGGCGGTTCTAGGCATAAGACCGGGAGCCTCCTTGGTAAGGGGGAGGGGTCTTACAGAACCGAATCTCGGTTCCAACATTTTGGTGCGGTGAGCATGGACCGCGGCTCATACAGAAGTTCCTGAGCACGTTCCATGGCGGGAGATCATAGAGGTGGTGATGACCCCAACCAGCTCCCCAACCCAACACCATTTGTAGGGAGGGAAGAGTTCATGACATTCATCCAAGGCATCATGGAGATGCTGCGAAGTATTGCTCCTCGGGGTGAGATGCTGCACAAGGAAAGGACGCACGCGGGAGTGCGCAAGGAAAGGGCGGGCACAAGAGCACGCAAGGAGGAGGCGTGTACAAGAGCGCGCACGGAAGAGATGCACGCAAGGAAAGGACGCGCGTGAGAGCGGGCAAGGAAGGGGCGCGTGTAAGAGCGCACACTAGAGAGCGCAACAGGAGAAGAAATGAAGGAGAGAGAAAATCGTATGAGGAAAGGAGGGGAGGGTAAATCCGTAGGAGGATTTTTCGAGCTAAGATGAGAGTTCAAATGAAGGAGAGTCGGGGTCTATTATAGATTCCAAGAGTGGTATCCTGATAAATTTACCGGGTAACTACCAGACAGACGAAAAGAAACGCCCAAAACAGGGCATGCAAATCACCATTTTTTCGTAAATGACAACTTTGCCCTCGAGTTAACTGGGCCAACTGCCCAATCCGCAGCGGAGACGGACGGCCGGTGAGACCGGTGACCTGGGCAAGGCGCCCCCGGCTAGGGCCAGGCGGCCGAAAATACCGCCCGACTTGGGTGACAAGGAAGCTGCCCCTAACGGGGGCGGCGGCAGGACGTGCAACAAAAAATGCCGCCCAACCTGGGCGGCAGAGAAGCCGCCCCTAATGGGGGCGGTGGCAGGACGGGCAGCAGAAAGTGTCGCCCTACCTGAGCGGCAAGGAAGCCGCCCCTAACAGGGGCGGCGGAGGACCGACGACCGAGGGTTCCGCTCGGGCGGCTGCGGCCCGGGCGGCTGCGTCCCGGGCGGCTGCGGCCCGGGCTACTGCGGCCCGGGCGGCTGCGGCCCGGGCGGCTTCGGCCCGAGCGGCTTCGGCCCGGGCGGTTTGGCCGCTAGCCGCACCCCAAGCGCGGGGGTGCGAATAGTGCTTTGAGGGGACCCCATCAAACATATTTTTTGAAGTGCTTAATAAAACATAAGGATGAATTGACCGCCACGAGAAGATCGGACCAACTCCGATCCATCAAAGAGTTGTTTTGGGTTTGTTAATTTGGAGACCCGGTTCGCACCGGACGCGCGACGCAACCGCACCGGACACGCAACGCAACGTCAAGCTGGAGCTCCGGTTTCCAATCCAAAACAATCTATGCTCCCTCATATTTGGTCGCCTAGAATGCGAATGCACAACCAGAGCCATTTGATGGGGAGTTCTGGCCCCCCACCAATCACCACCGTCTTCGAACGGGTGAATCAAACCCGCCTTTACTCTCCATAAATCCAACTCCAATCAAGAATCGCTCACCCCTCAATCCCTATCCAACACTCATCTCTTCACAAATGATAACACAACAAAGTACAATTAATTTTGCAAATAATCACTCAAAATAAACGACTAAATATCTAATTACAATTACTTTTGCAAAGAAGCCCTCAAAAATAAACGAATAAATATATAAGGTGATTGTTAACCACAATTCGTTATTGGTTAGTCGTATCCCAAAATCTCATAATTTTTTGTGTCTTTTCGAAATATGCCTTAACATGCAATTTTAGGAAAAGTGCTCAACACGAAAGTTTTAGATCTCGTCGAGATCTATAATTTTCGTGTTGAACACTTTTCCTGAAATTACATGTACAAAAAAGTATTTCGAAAAGACGCGAAAAATTAGAAAATTTTGAGGTGCGACTAGCCAATAACAAATTGCGGTTAACAATGCCCATATATAATTATCAACATTGTAATGTATTAAGAAGCAAATTACTTGGGTCTCCTTCAATGACCGCAAAAGGGCTCGCGCGCGAAGATACAGGGGCTCGGTCGTGGCTCTCTTCTCCTTCCTAATCCCGTCCATTCTTCAATCTCCTTCTGCCCGTCTTCTACTTCTCGCTCTTCATCTAATCCTCCGGCGTCCCTTCCCTCCGCTGCTCATGGCGTTGCCCGTCCGGCCGCCCTCCGTCGCCACCAACTCTCGCCGCCTCCGGCGTGCCCGCGACCCCTTCCGAATCTGGTGTCGGATAATTCTCGGGGCTTCGCTCATCTCTGCCGCCGTTGTCGCTCTTCTCACCATCGCGCTTCATCTTCCCCTTCCGATCATCCCCAGCCTATCTCCCTCCACTCTCTTCCCGCCGGCGAATTTCTTCACCCGATCTTCTCTTATGAATGCAGACGTTGGTACCAACATTTTTTATTCTCGATTTTTATTCCCGAAAGAGATCGATTCCTGAGAATCAATGTGATTTGATCCATTTTTTCTTAAATTAACTGCTGCAGACGGGAACGATGGAGCCGAAGGGCGGTGATTCCGGCGGCATGATGCCGGATTCAATCAGGTCAGAGGTCGGTGATGAATTTGGATTTTCTTATTGCAGATTGCATATAGAAAATAATGAAAACGATTACTGTATGAATTGAATTTGATTTGTCATTACGAACGCGCACATGAAGGGGGTGATTTCTAGAGCCGGCGATCCACCAATTTACACATCTCCGAGGTTGGTAATGCGTTTTACTGTAATTTTTGGCCATTGTTAAACGCAACCCGTTGTTGGTTAGTCGCACCTCAAAATTTTCTAATTTTTTGTGCTTTTTTGAAATACGTCTTGTAAATGCAATTTCAGGAAAAGTGTTCAACACGAAAGTTATAGATCTCGTACAACTTTCGTGCTGAACACGTTTCCTGAAATTACATGTACCAGGCGTATTTCTGAAAGGTGCAAAATCTGGGCATATTTCTGAAGTATGCCTTGTATATGCATTTTTAAGAAAAGTGCTCAACACTAAAGTTGTAGATCTCATCGAGATCTATAACTTTCGTATTGAGCATTTTTCCTAAAATTACATGTACAAGACGTATTTCGAAAAGACGCGAAAAATTATGAGTCTTTGATGTGCAACTAGCCAATAACGAATTGCAGTTAACAATCGCATGATTTTTCCCCATTTGAATTTAATTTACGATAGATTACCTGCATCTTCTCAGAGGCATAGAGACGAGATTAAACCGCATAATGGTGTTCCGAAGCTAGTTGCATTCTATGGTGGAATGTAGATTATTACAGTTTCTTGACGCTCCGTTTGGCACAGCGGTGGCGGTGGTAAAGGCTGCCATTATGAACTGTGAATGTCTGACCTCACCTAACGTTCTTCATCCACTTTTATGTTCAAAAATAGTTTTCTTTTTGGCGATTGTTAGCATCAACTCGATTTTAGCTTTCACCCCAATGTTAATCGCAACTTGATATTTGAATAGCCGCTTCTGTTACCCGAGGAAGGAGGCGTTTGTAAAGTATTGTGCCGATGCTCTCCAAAATCACGTGGTTAGAGGAGTGGCCACCGGGCTTATACACATAGGACCAAGGAGCACGCTAGGCGGTTTGGGACTAAACCATCCCCTTTTAACGAGTCGCGACACACACTCGGACACCCCCCCTCGCCATGTGCCCCCCTGCTCTGATACCATGTAAAACATTGTGGCGTCACTCCCCAAAACCACGCGGTTAGGGGAGGAGTGGTCACACCGCTTAATCGCAACATGATATTTGACTTGTCATGTCCTGTTGTTACCCGAGGAAGGAGGAGTTGAGCAGCTTCAACGAAAGGAAGGTGGAACCAAAGAGGATATGTGTGGGTTTGGGCATGACAGAAGAAGACGGGATACGCGAGACGGCGAGAGATTAAAGTTTTAAATATTTGGTTGGTTAAACGCAAAAAATGAGATATTTTTTGTGCGAACGGGAAGAAGTAGCCCGAAAATTTGGAGTAACAAAATTTTTATTATTCAAAAAGGTATCTATTACAAAGGTATGACCTCACTTTTATAGAATAGAGGAGAGAAGAGATATTACAAATAAGCAATGTGAGACTAATATTTACAGGAACAAACATCTATACAAGCCGCATAAGCCGCGCGGTTAGACTAACCGCATGACAACTACAATGTGCTGAAGACAACCCGACAATGTCTTCAAGTCGTCTGAGACAAACTGCCAGACCGCTCGGACACCAAACAGCAACAGCCCGGCTACCAAGCCGCTGGGAGAAGCCGCCAGACAAACCGCCAGACCGTCCGGTCTCCATACTGCAACATTTTTTAAAAATTTGAGTTGCGGATAGCCAAAACCGGGTTATGGTTTACAACCGTTTTTTTTTTGTGACGATCATAACTATTGGCATGCCAAATATTCGTTTCTCCAAACAAGATCGGAGCAAAAACGCCGCGCCAAACGGAATAGATTGTATTTCAAAAAAATTTTGTTGAAAACTTTTTTTTTATGCAGGTGGCATTTTGGGCTCTTCCACCGGATGAGGCGCTTTTGTATGCAAAGAGAGAGATTGAGCATGCTCCTCTGGTTTCTGATGATCCTGACCTCTATGCGCCTGTTTTTTTGAATCTATCAGTTTTCAAGAGGTAAAATTACTCCATGTTTTCTTATTTCACAATGAACAAGATGAATTCAATTTAGGGCTTGTTTGGCTGTACTTAGTGACGGTGGCTGTCATAAACGCTGGTTTAAACCGTCATTCTCGTTAGCAATCACTTAACAAACTTCATTTAAACATAAAAGTAGATGAATTTACTTAGGTCAGTTAGGTGGACGTTAAGGAATAATAATTTAGCCCTCATGTTCACGACAGCCACCACCGTGCCAAACAAAGTCTTATTTCCCCAGCCTAGCTGAACAAAACGCAACTATGATTATGAAAACGTCCGCTCGAAAAACCGAATTCCACAATGGATTACTCGTGAGAATTGAACACGTGCACGTCTAGTAATAAAACTAATAAACATTCGAGCAAGATAAAAACAGAGACAAAAATAGAAGTTTTGATGCGGAAAACCCAAATAAGGTTGAAAAAATTAAGGAATAATCAGAGTTCAACTTGAAAAGCCTCCTTAATTAAATAACTACATCAAACTTTATATAGACTTGATGCCCGACCCAAAAAAAACGATCACCACATTTTACAGAGAATAGAAAAGAAAATACAACGAAAAAATATGAGTTACCAACAAAAGTGCGTAGACAAATTGATTCGGATCTCTATGAATCTTCCTTAAACAACTACAAGGTCTCTTATTGCCTTTCTTTCTACCATTGCAAAATCCCCCACCCCCTAGCATGGGCAGAGCTGGTGCGTGCGAGGAATTAGAATTCTCTCCATTTCAAATGAAATGGATAGTATTCTTTTTACAGGTCAAATTTATTTCCGACGAGTTCAATAATTTCATCATTTTATATTTTTGTTTATTCAAAAAAATAATCTCATCCTACGAGTTCAATATATTTTACTGTCCAGATCAAGTGAGAATGCTTCTAGACCATAAAATGCACCTCCGTTTGGGGTCTCAAATGAAGAGAATCCTGATCTGAACACGAGAGCAATGAATTAAAAGTTCTTTAAAATAATTTTTTCTTAGAGGGGGAGCCTCATTTTTTCTGTATTGGCGGAGTACTAATTTATTGGAAAAAATTTAACCAACAAATATAATATATATATATATATATTATTAATGTCATATTTTTTATTTATGTTCACATTTTAAGTAGTTTTTTTATACAATGTCTAAATATATATAAAAAATTCTATTTACATTTTTTAATAATTTTTTTTACATAATCTGTAAATATAGAAAAGATGTCTACATTTTTATTGATTTTTTTTTTGCACAAAAATTAAATTTCGGCAAAGTTATATGCCAAGAAGAATCAAACTAGCGCTCTTTCACTCAAATCCATGACCTTAACATTAAACAAAGACCACCATCCCAATCATATTTTTTTAACTTTATAAATAAATATATTATGTGTTGAGCCTCCGTTCAAGATAGTTCACAATGGCTCATTACATATGGAATGACCATTTATAGTATCTCCAGCATAGAGTCATGTCCTAGAGTGACACAAAACCCAATGAGTCGTTCCGAGTCGATCTCAACACAAGCGGACATATGAGAGCGGTGGGAATGCTAATATTCAAGTAACTTCATTTTATTATGCAGCTTATCTTTGCGACCGATGACGATTGTATGCACCGGTTAATAGGTCGTCGATATGAGAGCGGTGGGGATGCTAATGTTCAAATATGAAATTTCCAAGCAATATCGGCAACTCTCCAAACTATGAAGCTCAATATCCCAACGTTCAAATATGAAATCTCCATGTTCAAAAATTATTGAAACTATGAAGCTTTAGAAGCCATTCTAACATGCAAATTCTGCATCAGAATTCATGTTTTCAAAATCACTCTGATCAAGTTCCAAATTCCATGCTTTCCAGGAGCTATGAACTCATGGAGAGAATACTAAAAGTCTACATATACCCCGATGGATCCAGGCCTATTTTCCATACGCCGGAGCTTCATGGCATATACGCCTCCGAAGGATGGTTTATGAAGCTCATCGAGGAGAGCCGCCGATTCGTCGTCAAAGATCCGGAGAAGGCTCACCTGTTCTATCTTCCTTATAGCTCCCGGCGGCTGCGAGATGCCATTTATAGACCCGGGTCTCATAATCTGCGGCCGCTGGCGATCTTTTTGAGGGACTATGTGAACACAATATCTTCTAAATATCCCTTTTGGAATCGCACCGGAGGATCGGATCATTTTTTGGTTGCTTGCCATGATTGGGTATGCTTCCTGCCTGATCTTGCCTTTAGGGTCCGTTTGGCATGGCGTAACGGTTATGAATACGGTGGTCACAAACTGTCATCTGTTTGACACTATTTTTGCTCCAATAAGTTTGGACAAAAAGGCTAGTGCCTTTAAGTATGTGTTTGACATTTGACTGCCTCCAAAAAAAATCAATTTTGAATATAAAAATAGATTGAGTTTCTTAGGTGAGGTTGGTTCGTAACCACCGCGGTCACCACGGGGCCAGACGGAACTCTCACTTGACTTTTAGCTCATCGAAACCGATATGATCAGAAATTCTGGCAGTTGATTATTGCATCTGCATCTTCTTCGTCACACTCTGCACATCAAAATTTTAAATTGGCACTTTGCACCCCACTCTCAATTGTCGATTTCTGGCACTTTGCACCTCAGACCAAAATTTCAAGGGTATTTAGGTCCGAGCAGCACTAAAAAAGCTCATTCAAGGATATTTAGATCTCGGCAGATCCAATAATTCAGGATGCAAAATGGCGAAATGAACATTTTTGTTGCTGCCCGGACCGAAAAACCCTTGAAATTTTGGCATGGAGATCCAATGTATCATAAAATTGTCAATTTTAAAGGGGAGCGGGGTTTTTGACAAAGTGCACCTTCGAAATAATGACTTTTGACAAAATGCATCCCGAAAGTTTAAAATTAGCAAAATGCATCCCCAAAATGATTTTTTTGACAAAATGCACCTCATTAGGCAAAAAAAAAAAGGCCAAAATGTACACTCTATGATGCATATTGTGAAAAAAATCATTTTGAGTTGTACATTTTGTCAATTTTAAATTTTCAAAGTACATTTTGTCAAAAGCCTATATGCAATTGGTCAAAAAGCCATTTTAAAGATTGGAAAATAACAGGTTTCCCCACTGCTTAAAGATCTCCATTCATCTTCCTCCAGGGTCCCTACAGCACAACCCTGCACGCCGAACTCCGCAAGAACGCCATCAAAGCCCTGTGCAACGCGGACACTTCGGAGGGCATCTTCGTGCGCGGGAAGGACGTCTCCCTCCCGGAAACCACCATCAAAGCGCCGAAGAAACCCCTCAAATACGTCGGCGGCAAACGAGTCTCGCAGCGCCCTATCCTCGCCTTCTACGCCGGCCTGATGCACGGCAGAGTCCGGCCGACTCTGGAGAAGCTCTGGGGTAACGACACCGGAGGCGACATACGGATCTTCCGCCGCCTCCCCAATCGAGTCTCCAGGAACATGTCCTACGTCGAGCACATGAAGTCCAGCAGGTTCTGCATCTGCCCCATGGGATACGAAGTGAACAGCCCCAGGATTGTCGAGGCCATCTACTACGGCTGCGTTCCGGTGATCATCGCCGACAATTTCGTGCTCCCGTTTGAAGAGATTCTGGACTGGAGCTCCTTCTCGGTGGTCTTGCCGGAAAAAGATATAGCGGAGTTGAAGAATGTACTGCTGTCCATCCCTCTCCGGCGGTATCTGAGAATGCAGGAATGCGTTCGGAGGGTGCAGAGGCACTTTCTGTGGCATGCTAGGCCTGAGAAATATGATCTTTTTCATGTGATTCTTCATTCGATTTGGTACAGTAGGTTGAATCAGATCCAGAATGCATCGTTATGAGATTTCTGCAACTGATTGATCTGATAGAGAAGAAGAAGAAGAAGAAAAGCTTTTGCACTTCCATATCAACAATGTGAGTTTTTTGTTCTTGTTCATAATACATAAGAGCCTAGTTTAGTGATTTTGGGGGAGAATTGTTAGGGGCACCACATTTTCACCAGTCACACTCATTTATTAGGAGAGGCATCACATTGTTTTATGAATTGATAGACACTTCTAATTGTTAATTGCACTGCTGAAAGGGGAATAATAAATGACATAATTGATGGTCAGCTTGTAATATACACAAATTGTTAGAACCTATGCATATCTAGATTATATGCAACAATGTGAGTTTTTTTGTTCTTGGTCATAATACTAAAAAGTCTAGTTTAGTGATTTTTGGGGGGAAATTGTTAGAGACATCGCACTTTTCATGAGTCACACTCATTTAGTAGAGGCACCATACTATTTTATAAATTGATAGACGCACTTCTAATTATTAATTGAACCGTAGAAAGGGGAATAATAAATGACATAATTGATGGTCAGCTTGTAATATACACAAATGGTTAGAACCTATGCATCTCTATATTAGTATATTATATGCAACAATGTGAGTTTTGTTTTTGTTCATAATACATAAGAGTCTAGTTTAGTGATTTTTGGAGGAAATCGTCAGAGACACCACAGATTTCATGAGTCGCACTCATTTATTATAGGTATCACTCTATTTTAAGAATTGATAGATGCACTTGATGGGGACCATCTGACGTGACTCGGTGCAAGACGGACCTCACTTTTGTTTACTCACGCATGCGGGCTTGCTCGAATCGGCGATCTGCCATTGCAGATGCGTCTATCTCGTCGTTTCGATATTTTTTTCATATATAGCAGTATTATTTTGGCTTTATTTCATGTACTTATGACCCCAATACCATCGGCCAATTATATTCATTGATTTTGGGTTCCATAATCTTGGTTTCTTATAAATAAGACATTAGAGCTGCAGTTTTAGGTATTGCTGAAATTTGGAGAACCTCCTTCCTCATTTTCGATGATCTTTCCGCGGTACCAACTCCGTGAAATCCCTTGGTGACTACTCCTCGGGTAAGTTCTTTGTATTCTTGTGTTTTCCCCTCCGTTTTCACCCCTCCAGCCTAATGTCCAGCCACCTCCCCCCACCCTTCTAATCCCCCCAGGTCTCTTCCAATCAACTGCCGCCTACTCCTCTATATCTTCCCTTCCCCCACAGACCGCCACCCCTTTCCCACCCTTCCATTCACCCATCAGCAGGCCGTCACCCCTGTCCAGCCACCGCCCACTTTTCTACAGCTCCTCATCCCCTCCCGACAAGCCGCTGCTCCACCCCCTCACCCCAGATGATATACTCGCAACCTCAATAGTCGCCTGTCTGTTTCCCCCATCGATCTGCCCTTTTCCCATCCAAACAGCCCCCTCATATTGGATCCAACCTTCCCGCCCCCAACAGTCCTTTCCAGCTCTCCTTGGAGTATGAGCAGTACTTACGCTCCTCAGGAACCAAGCAGGGCCCCACTAGGTCTGACAACTCATCGTTTAGGAAGCCCACCGCACCCTCAGGCACCCCTACTGTGCTGCCCATTGCTCCTCTGGACACGAAGGGCAAGGCACCTATCACTGAGTAGCCCAGATATGGGGGCATCATATGCTTTAGATGTTGTTCAGGCAGTGACCACATGTCGGCCCAGTGTCCCAGGCAGACTCTGCTTGTTGAGGAGGATGAGCTCAGCCCAGATGCTGAGGGAGAGCAAGTTACGAAGGATATTACTGCCACTGTTGATGATGGATGGGAGTGTGACAATGAGCGATCCTTAGATATGAGAGGGATTAGGCACACCTCACGTGTAGATGAAGATTGACGTCGCACTGCCATATTCTACACATATTTTCCTAGTGCAGGCAGTCCCTGCAAACTAGCTATTAACAGTGTGGGTTGTGTGAACATTATGGCCCAAAATGGTCTTGATCAGATGCAGGTGAAAGTCGAGCCTCACCCTCATTCCTTTCGTGTCATCTGGGTATATAAGATGGCGATTCAGGTTACCCAGCAGTGTCTCATACCGATCAACATCATTTCCTTCGAGTATCGGGTCTTGTGTGATGTCATTCCCAGAGATGTCGCTCATATTCTGTTAGGCCTCCCTTGGCTATTTGATCGCAACGTCAAGTGTTTTGGTCACTCAAACACGTGTGTCTTTTATGATAAAGGGCGGAAGATCACGCTATCGCCTACCTAACCCAAGGAGAAATCCAAGGGTTGGATTGAGCCTTCTGTGAGCACGAGTTCTTCGGGACCCCTTCATATCTTGAGGCGAGATGAGTTTCTACGAGACAACATTGATGTCGACAATATTTATGTTGTAGCGGCCACCATAGCCTCTGAGTGCCCTCCTGACCACCACGAGTGGTGCATCCCCTTTTAGATGAGTTTGCGAACATCATGACCGATGAGCTCCGTGACGAGACCCCCCCCCCCCCCCCCCCGCACGGGACATTCATCACGCCATTGACCTTATCTCGGGGGCTTCTCTCTCGATACTGTCCCACTACTGCACGCACTCTGATAAGTACACTGAGCTCAAGAGGTAGGTTGATGAGCTTCTTTGGAAGCATTTATTCGAAAGAGTTGGAGTTTGTGTGCGGTTCTCGCCCTTCTTACCCCTAATAAGGACGAAAGTTTGCGTATGTGCATAGATAACATGACCATCAATAAGATTACTGTCAAATATCGTTTCCCCATACCACGACTCGATGAATTATTGGATATTATGTCTGGTGCCCGGATCTTTTTCAAAATCGACCTCCGTAGCGGGTACCACCAGACTTGAGTTCATGAGGGAGACGAGTGGAAGACAACTTTTAAGACTAAGGAGGTTTGTATGAGTGGTTAGTCATGTCATTCAGGTTGTCGAACACCCCGAGCACTTTTATGAGAGTCATGACGCAGGTGCTACGACCCTATATATACAACTTTCGGGTTGTATACTTTGACGATATACTGATTTATAGCAGGACCCAGACCGACCATCTCGACCATATGAGGTTTCTCTTTGGCACCCTATGTCGGGAGAAATTGTATGTGAACTTGAAGAAGTGCTCTTTCCTATCGGAGTTTGTCCATTTTATGGGATTTATTGTGTCGTCCACTGGCGTATCTGTTGACATTGAGAAGGTCAAATCCATTTGTGATTGGCCCGTACTGAAGAATATCCACGAGGCTCGCAACTTCCACAGACTTGCCACCTTCTATAGGAGGTTTGTCCAATAATTCAACACGATCATGACACAATTCACGAGTTGCCTTCGACGGTCCACTGGAGCATTTGAGGAAATCAAGGAGAGATTGACGACGGCCCCTGTCTTGTGACTTCCTGACTTTAGTCGTGCATTTGAGGTTGCGTGTGATGCATCCAGTATCGGTGTTGGAGGCGTGTTGATTCAAGAGGGACACCCAATTTCTTACTTTAGCGCTACTGGAGACACTATCTCCTACTCCGGGAGTTTGTTCTTTATTCTGATCATCAGACGTTACGTTATCTAGACTCGCATCGCAAGTTAGGACATCGAGATGCAAAGTTGGCTGAGTATTTACAGGAGTTTCACTATATTCTCAAACACGACACTGGTGTTGAGAATAGGTTGCTGATGCACTAAGCCATCGAGTTACGCTCCTATAGACATGAGAGCCCGAGTCGACGACTTTGAAAAATTAATCACAGACTATCCTACATGTTCGGATTTTGGTGAGTTACATGTTGCGCTTTCGAGGGACCCTCCAGATTCTATCGAGGGTTTTCGGATTATCGACGGGTATCTATTTCGAGGCTCCCTCCTATGTGTACCCTGGACCTCTTATCGAGATTACTTAGTATTGGAGTTACATGCGGGCGGTGTCGCCGGTCTTTTTGGGCGAGACAAATCGACAACTATTGTAGAGGACCGTTTCTATTGGTCGAGCCTGAAGAAGGATGTAGCCCGCATAGTGCGACATTGTCGTATTTGACAAACGATCAAGGGCACAAAACAGAACATTGGTTTGTACACCCCACTACCTGTTCCCCACCATCCTTGGGAGGACATTAGTGTGGACTTCATACTTGGACTTCTTTGCACCCTAAGGAAACATGACTATCTTCGTCATAGTTGACCGGTTTTCTAAGATAACTCACTTTATTGCGTGTAGCTAGACCGTTGATGCCCCCCCCCAACGTCGTGGCCTTTCTTGTGATTGGTGTCTTTAGATTACACGGCCTAGTGAATCTATTGTGTCTGATCAGAACGTGAGGTCCGTTAGTTATTTCCTGAAGACCTTGTGGCAGAAGATCAAAACCACCCTAAAATTTTCATCTGCCTACCACCCTCAGACTGACGGTCAAACTGAGGTGGTGAATAGAAGTCTAGACAATCTACTTAGTTATCTTGTAAGGGAACATGCTTCTAGTTGGTATTTGGCAAGGTTGTCAGGATCGAGATCCTAGATGAGATCGTTTCGAGGTAGGATCGGATCTGATAGTAGGGTTGGATCAAAGATTGGTTTACAAAATTAGGATCGATTTACAAAATCTGGATCGTAGGATCGTAAGATTCTATGATCTGGATCGCGATCCTGACAACCTTGGTATTTGGTAGTTCTTATCGCGAAGTTTGCATATAACAACTCAATCAATATGTCTACATGGTTGAGTCCATTTCATATAGTGTCAGATTATGACCCTAGGAAGCCTATTGATCTTATTCACATCCCGATCGAGTAACACCCTAGCGAGTCAACTTAGTCTTTTGCACGTCATTTGCATGAGTTGCATGAGTCAGTTAGACGCAAAATTAATAAAAGTAATGAATACTATAAGGAACATGCAGATAAGCGTCGGCGAGAAAAGATCTTTTTAATGGTTAAGTCGGTGATGGTACGAATCCGCGCTGAGAGACTCCCTCAGGGGCCTGCTAAGAAACTAAGCGTTAGGCGGATCGGTCCCTACACAATCATGAGACACATTGGGACAAATGTTTATGAGCTTGACATTCCGCAAACATGGGTATCCATCCCGTGTTCAATGTCAAGCACCTGACGTCATACTTTGCATCTCACGAATATTCAGATCCATATCTTGGCGACCCTCCTGAGCCATCACCACTGCTTTTGCCACCCACCAATCAGTACACGCCTGAGCCTTTGCCACGACATTCACTGCCCCTTGCTCAACCCACATCCGACCCCCACCTACCTGGGATTCAGTTTCCATTGGTTTCATCATTGACACCATTGATTCCACCAGTTCCTCCTACCAGTGCGTTCACATGAGGACACCTCCTCTACGGACGTTCTTGTGTGTCGCTACCTAGTTCACTGGCACTGAAGACCATTCACCGACGACACCTGGATTGCTCCTATAGAGCTTGATTGACTTGCCCCTGGACTTCGACCATTATATGATCGTCTCCATTCATCGAAGATGAAGGCTTTTCAGTTGGGGGGGAGTTGATGGGGTACCATCTGACGTGACTTGGTGTAAGGACCCTAATTTTGTTTATTCACACAGGCGGACTTGATCGAATCAATGATCCCCCACAGTGGATGCGTCCGCCTTGCCGTTCTGATATTTTTTTCATATATAACATTGTTACTTCCGACTTTTATTTCAAGTACTTATGGCTCTGATACCACCGACCAATCATACTTTTTGATTTCGGGTATCCTATCCTTGGTTTCTTATAAATAAGACATTAGAGCTGCAGTTTTAGGTATTGCTGAAATTTGGAGTTTTATTCATCATTTTCAGTGATCTTTCCGTGGTGCCGACTCCATGGAACCCCTTGGTGACGACTCATCGGGTAAGCTCTTTGTATCCTTGTGTTTTCCCCTCCGTTTCCTCTCAAGCCCGTTGTACAGCCAGCCGCTGAACCGCCCCCTTTAAATCCCACCCGGCCCTCTTCCAACAGTCATTGCCCGCTCCTCTACATCTGCCCTTCCCCCACAGACCGCTGCCCCTTTCCCACCCTTCCATCCACCCATCAACAGGCCGCCACCCCCTGTCCAGTCGCCGCCCACTCCTTTGCAGCCCCACTGCTCCCTCCCAACAGACCGTCACTCCTCCCGCTCACCCTAGACGGTATACCTATAACCCCAATAGCAGTCTGGTTGTTTCCCCCATCAGATTCGCCCTTTTCCCATCCAAACAGTCCCCTCTCCTATTGGATCCAGCCCTCCCGCCCCCCAACAGTCCTTACCCTTACTCGATCCAGTCCATCCTCCACCAGAACTCTACTTTTAGCCCTCCAACGCTCAGATCCATTCATATATCAACAACCCTAATATTTTGTGTTGTTCATTGTATTGGATGATGGTTGTAAACATTGTTATGGATTGGTTATTATATGCTTGATTGGGTATTTCAGTTTATTATAGTTGTTGTGATCTGCTTAACGCTCTCGGTAGATTGGACTAAATTTGGTCGTCTTAGCCAGCGGAGCAATCAAGCGTGCACACAGTCACAGAATGCTATAAGTAGAACACACGATGTTTTTGACGGGAAAAAACCTCTCAACCGGGTAAAAAATCATGTGACCGGATCTGTGTTGGTCAAACTCCACTATATGCTTCATATTACAAGTCAGCTTGAGAATCGAGGGCGACAAGTCACTCCTTGTTACACTTGGGGGTAGAGAGAGCACGTACAACGGGTTTCGATGGGCAATAGGCCGCCTCACGCGAAGCTTGAAGTTAATATCCGTTGGAGATGATGAACGCTCGTCGACACCATGCTGATGACGGTCACGGCTGCGGGACACGCGGAACGTTGTTGGTTTCGACTTGAAGCGTGCTGCCAGCTATAAGACTTCGGCGGGCGGCTCACAGGAATTGCTCTCTTCGCGGTGGACTTAGCCAAATTTTCTGGTGGAGAGGCGGTGGCTCGTAGGATGAATCCGACAGAGCTTTGGCCTAAGGAAAAAGAAAGCAGGGAGGAGAAAATTGAGAAATAAGGAGATCTGAGGCTTCTTTTATAGCCTCCATGTGATGGTTACGGTGGTTATGCGACTATCCGCACACCGTAACCACCAACATCATAATTTGAAGTTTAAGGGAATATTATTTTATTTGCATAATATTATTTCTCAATTATTTTATTAATTAACCCCCCTACTAACCAAGGTGGTTTGTGGGTGGTTATTCCCAAAATTGACAGTGGTGATCACGGCAGAGAAATCGAACGACGGGAGAAGGTCGGTCAGGACGAGTTACCGCCTTAACGACAGATGACATCCAGCGAAGGAGGACCGCGACCGCGGGGAGGGGCGGTCGAGGAACGGCCGCCCCTTGCGAGGGGCGCTCCTTGGTCGGGAGGCGGTTGTGGAGTGGCCACCACATGCGGGCGGCGGCCTCGCGGCGGCGCTTCGCGGCCGGGAGGCAGTCGTGGAGCGGTCGCCCCATGCGGGCGGCACTCCGCAGCCGGGAGGCGGTTGTGGAGCGGCCGCCCCCAGCGGGCAGCGTTCCGCAGCCGGGAGGCGGCCATGGAGCGGCCGCCTCTTGCGGGCGGCGCCCCACGGTCGGATGGCGGTCTTGGCTCGGCAGGCCGGGCGCGGGCCGCCCGGCGCCGGCGGAGACAGCGCCGGCAGCCCTGGTACAACGGTGGCTTGGACGGTGCGGGTAATGGGATGAGTGTGCGGGGGATCACGTGCGGTGATCGCGTGCGGTGATCGCGTGCACGGAGGTCAAACACATGATCCCACTAATTTGGTGGGCATCATGGGAAGTGGGCTATCCGCACCCCGGATTGCTATAAATTATGACGTCCCCATCACATGCCCCCAAAATTCTCATTACTTCGAACCGAACCGTAAGAAAAGCGAGGATTTTTTTTGTCTTCTGCCGGGGTGATCATGATTATGATGAATGAAAAGGCGCCGACGGGGGAGACGGGCGACGACGCGAATGCCAAGGTATGTTGCAATTTTTTACAATTAGCGGCGCCCTCGGTGGTGGAGGCGCACGAAGACGAAAGCGCGACGACGACGGCGCGACAGTGTTGGTGCTCGGAGGAGGCGTCTGGGAGGCGTACATGCGCGTGCATCCGCGCGCGCCGGTGGTGGCCGAGCGTGGGTATCCGCACGCTCCCAGGTGTGCGCGCAGCGGGGCGCGGACAACATGTGGTACCACGCGCACACGCGGTGCCGCGCCCGCACCCGCCTGCGCCTTCGGCGCGCACGCGTGTTGTCGTGTGCGCACCCTCGCGTGCATGCGCGTGATGTCGCGTGCGCCCTTGCCGCGTGCGCGCCGCTTGCGAACCATTGCACGCTCTTGTGTGTGTTTGCACGGGTGCGCGCCTTTGGCGCTTACAGGCGCGTGCTTAGGTTTGTGAATGCTCATATGCGGGGATCCCTTTTGAGCACCCCAGGCGAGATTTTAGCGCCGCCGGTGTAACTTTTGCTTTGTCTTGACTTTCAGGTCTCGAAGCGTAATGCTCAAGCTCGACGGATGCGATTGCGCTCTACACTTACCAGAGAGCGGATTGCAATTTGGAGAAAAGTTACGGGTTACTTGCCGATCTTGAAGTAAGAATTCCCCGAGCCGGGGAAAAAGTTCAGAACTCGCCCAAGGGTTGGTTGACAATATACGAGTCAACGTTACGGTCTGGATTCCGATTTCCGCCGTGCAAAGAAGTGGTTGATATCCTGAAATTTTGCAGCGTCCCTATGTCGCAGTTTACTCCACTTGGGATGACGCGTCTTGTGGGGCTAGTTGCATTCTTTAGAGAGCATGACTCAAAGTTCTTCTTGGATCTGTTCAGTGACTGGTGCGATGTTCGTGTTGATGGCGGTGGGCGCATGGAGATTCATAGCAATAAGAGTTGGCTTAACTTCGAGAGTCGGACGGATTGCCGTCATGGAAACACTTTGTTTGGATATGTTCAAAATCCATGGGGCCTACCAGAGCTTTGGAATTCCTTACCAAATTTTTGTCGTCGCCAGAGGGATCTTGAAAGGGACTTTTCTCTCGTGTTGGGATTTATGGAGCCCCGGGAGTTGGCAAATCATCTGTTCTTGATTTCCTTGTTTGTGGATGAGAAACGTTTGTTGCTATGTGGACTTTCTGCTGCCACCGAGTGTTCCACTGATGTACCTTCAGTACATGATAAAAATAGGAAGCTTGTTTTTGTCAGCCGCCAGGATGCGGATGTGAAACCCCGATCTTCTTCAAAGCAAAGGATTCCCAGGTTAAGGATGTTCCTTCCAGTTTCCGAGATGAGGTTGTTGTTGCAAATCCTGATGTTGAATTGTTGGGATCTTCTGCCTCCCGAGTCCCTCCTTTGAAGGTCTCCGTTCCCCGAGTGTCTTCTTCTTTAAAGGCGATGAGCGGTGTTGTTGGTGTACTTTCTTGTTTTTGTATTTGACCCTTTCATGCAATGCTGACCTTCTTTTTCTTGATGGCAGATTGAGGCACAGGCCCATATTGCATTCATATGGAATGACCATTATGTGAGCTTTCAAGATGGATACTTGTCCCTTCAAGAGAAGCTTAGGGTGACAGAGGCTTCGCTTGCTGCCACGAAGGAGGGACATGACCGAGATGTGTCTCAATTTCGGCGGATCGGATCTGAACTGAAGACAAAGCTGGAGGCGACCCGTGCGTTGTTGCAGACAGAGAAGTCCCTGGTGGAGAAGATTGCTCAGTTGCTGAAGGCTACTCAGGAGGATACTTCTCGCTTTCGAAGGCTCAGGTGGAGCGACTTTCTTCTGATGACCGAGTATCAGAGCTGGAGGCTGTTGGGCTAGCTGAGTACGTAGATTCTCTGGATTATATGTGTCATTGTTGCTTGATTGGCGAGAAGATCCGCAAGGAGATATGGACCAGAGAAGTAGAGCCTCAGATGGAGGATGTTCGCGAAGTTGCACTGAGGCGTGGAGTGGCGAAGGCTTTTCGCCTGGCTGCTAGGAGTCTGAAGTGTGACGTGTCTAGCCTTAGCTTTGATGATATTTCTGACGACGAGGGCTCGAGTTCTGACTCTGATGTAGACACAACCGGCGAGTAGCGGGTTGGGCTTTTATCTTTGTACGCTTGTATACATTTGCTTTCTTCCTGTTGAGTCTGATGTATGTTTGTCATCACTTTTTGGTGATTTTATGTAGCGCATTTGCGCCTATATGTATTTGATATTGCAGTTTCCTTTCTTTCTTGCCTTTACTATACAGACTCTGGAAACTAGGGAAATGCATGTTTGTGATAAGGCCGGAGAGCGTAATGACTCAATCCGGTTGCCGGAGAATGTAATTATTCAATCCGACTGCTGGAGAATGTAATGATTTAATCTGGTTGTCGGAGAATATAATGATTCAATCCAATCGTCAGAGAATGTAATGATTCAATCTGATTGCGCGGCCTTGCCTAATTGATCGGAGAATGTGATTATTCAATCCTGCTGCCAGAGAATGTAATGATTCATTCCAACTGTCGGAGAATGTAATTATTCAATCCGAGGATCAGAGAATGTAATGATTCAATCCGAGGATCAGAGAATGTAATAATTCAATCCAATTGTGCGACCGCGAGGGGGCAGGCCCATGCGATGGCGGGCGTAGAAAGACAACGTCGGTGAAGAGCTGTCTCATTCAAAACGGATGCGCAGTCTTACCCAGTTGAGATCCCTTTGGATAAGATTGATGGAAAATACAAAGTGGTATTCATTAATAGATAGTTTGCGCGAGTTGTGGTTCGCGGCTTTTCACATCATTGAAATAAAAGAAATACCAAACGAAAAAAAAGAAATGAGAAATAGAAATGAAGGACGGGAAATCAAGGATAAAAGCGGCGTAAACGAGCTTGATGAGCGTCTAGGAGTGATTGCTGAAGTATTGTCGTGTAATCAGATTCTACTTGAATAACGGCAAATTGCACATCGTAAGTCGTTTGAAGGGGCTCTTCGCCTAAAGTGATTGGTAGACTTATGGTGCCAATGTCCGGAATTGGAGAGCCCTCGGGAGAGTGCGTGTTGGTTGACCTTAGCTTGAGGTCCTCGTACTCCAAGTGGTCATCCCTTCCGCGTCGCCGTGGCGGACGGCGATGATGCAGGAGTTTCACGCTTCACCCACAGGAGGCCATGCAGGGATTCTACGAACGCTTCAGCTGCTCCGAGCAAATGTATTCTGGAAGGGGATGCGACGAGATGTCCAACAATTTGTGCGGGAGTGTGACATTTGTCAGCGGCAGAAGTATGAGACTACATCACCGGCGGGGCTTCTTACACCGCTCGAGATTCTGAACCAGGTCTGGGACACCGTTTCCATGGATTTCATTGACGGATTGCCCAAGTCCCAAGGCAAATCCGTCATACTGGTGGTGGTAGACAAGCTTTCCAAGTATGGTCATTTCCTTCCGTTGAGCCATCCGTACACGGGGGAGACAGTCGCAGAGTTATTTGCGCGAGAGATTGTGCGCCTCCATGGTCTCCCACGCTCCATCATTTCCGACAGGGACCCGGTCTTTATCAGCAGTTTTTGGCGGGAGCTTTTTTCGACTCCAGGGCACGACACTGCGCATGAGCACCGCCCACCATCCCCAGACGGACGGACAGACTGAGGTCCTCAACAGGGGGTGGAGACCTATTTACGGTGTTTTTGTGATGGACGAGCCGCGCACGTGGACGCGTTGGTTGCATTGGGCGGAGTACTGTTACAATACGTCCTTCCACACAGCCAGCAAGCTCACCCCCTTCGAGTGGTCTACGGCCGCCCTCCTCCTACTTTGAGTTCGTATGAACCCTCCAGCACCGCTCTTCCAGCTGTAGAACGGACACTTCAGGACAGAGATCGCACTTTAGCTTTGCTCCGGGACAACCTGCGGGTCGCGCAGGACCGCATGAAAGCACAGGCCGACAAGCACCGGACAGAGCGCGAGTTTGCCGTGGGCGATGAAGTTTTCCTCAAGCTCCAACCTTACCGCCAGCTGTCAGTCTCTCGGCGGACGAATCAGAAACTAGCCCCACGTTACTACGGGCCATTCCGCATTCCTCGCCGCGTGGGCCCCGTGGCCTACACCTTGGATCTCCCCGCGGGGTCTCGCATCCACCCGACATTCCATGTATCTGTTTTGAAGAAGAAGCTTGGGGCTTCCGTTCAGGCCAGCCCTTCACTTCCCGAGGCGACCAGCATGGGTGAGTTGCGTCCGTCACCGGAGGCCATTTTGCTCACCAAATGGAAGAAGTCCGGCACGGAATATCGGCCGGCAGTGCTCGTCAAATGGAAGCAGATGGACACAGTGCATAACTCCTGGGTTGACTTGTTGGACTTCCGCGAGCGGTTTCCGGACTTCCACCTTGAGGACAAGCTGGTGCTTGATGGGGAGGGGAATGTTATGCCCCCACATCCGCTTGGGTTCTCGGGGCATAAATACTCGCGGCGGGTCAAGGAGCGCGCGCAAGACAACGGGGCTGAACCATCCGGTTCAGCCCCCACTCATTAATCGGCCAGAAGGGGGCTGAACCACTCCGGTTCAGCCCCACTTGGGGGGGGGGGGGGGGGGGTGGGGTGGGGGGGGCAGCCGGCCCCCTCCTTTCCCCGGGTATTTATAACCCGGGGCTGCTTTGGGAAGGATTATTGAAGATCTCTCAGGTTTTTCTCTTCTCTTTCCCTCAACCCTAACCCTAGTTCTCTCTTTCTCTCTAGAATCTCCATCTCTCCTCTTTTTCTCTTGCTAGTTCATATCATTTGGTATCAGAGGAGCGTTTTCTCCTCCCAATTAACCCAGTTTGCGAGCTTCTCGAAATCCGCTCGGTACTCCATTACTGTGCCCTTCTGACGGAGTTACTGTAGCGTAGCCTCCACATCCTCGTACTCCAACGGTCCGAAACGAGCCACAAACCCTTCCACAAAATTCGCCCATGTTGCGTACCCGTAGGCCCGTATGAACCACTGAGCCCACTGATATGCATCTTCCTCCAGATGGAAAGAAGCCAGCTGCACCCACTGATCATTCGGTATCTCCTGGTAAGTGAAAAATAACTCCGCCTTTTGCACCCATTCCAAGGCATCCCCGCCGCGGAATTTCGGAAAATTCATGCGAGTTCTCTTCGGAGGCATGTAGGGCCGTTGTTGCATATCTCCATGCCTCCCGTTGTACTCCGGTCCATGCTGTGGTCGCCGAATGGGTCGTGGAAATTAGCTCCCCCTTGGCCGCCGCCCCATTGTTGTCCCCCACCGTGAAATCCCTGACGGCGTGGCTGCTCGCCCATGTCTCGCCGTTTCCAAACCTCATTGGACCTCCATGTGCTGCGGCGTCGGTAGAAGGCTCGTTCTCCCTCCGAAATTGGCGTCAACAGCCCCCGGTGGTCGCAAGGGAGCCGCTGGTGCCTCCCGGTTTCTCCATAGGTCGGCCCCGGCCCCTTCCTGGGCAGCGGACGGGCCGCCTGCCCCGTTTCCGGCCGGAACGCCCGAGATCGGCGTTGGCTGGCCGATCCAGGTCGCAGGCGGGCGTGCGGCGTAGGCGCCCCCTGGCCGGCTTTCCCGCCGGTCCCGTCGGCCACGGTTGACCAGCCGTGGTGCGCGTGCGGTGCTCCCATCCAGGCGGGGGCCGATCCGGTGCCCGCTGGTTCCGTGCGGCCTGGATCGGTCCCGATTCCGTCGGGACCGTAGTGTCCCGACCCCGTGCTTCCTCCGTTGCCCGTAAATCGGGCATTTTGTGGTGCTTCGGCTTCAGAATCGCTTCCTTGAACCGCCTTGCCCTTCAACGATTGCATCAACAGCGCCTTGATCTCATCCATGCGTTCCTCCATGTTTTTGTGGACGTGTCCAAGCGGCCTTCCATGGCCGTCACCGAATCCGCCAACCCCACGTAGTTCTCCTCTAGGGTAGCCAATCGTGCGGTCTCCGCCTCCGAACGTGTCACCATGGTCGCAGGAAGGATGCTCTGATACCAAATGATATGAACTAGCAAGAGAAAAAGAGGAGAGATGGAGATTCTAGAGAAAAGAGAGAACTAGGGTTAGGGTTGAGGAAAGAGAAGAGAAAAACCTGAGAGATCTTCAATAATCCTTCCCAAAGCAGCCCCGGGTTATAAATACCCGGGAAAGGGGGGAGGGGGCCGGCTGCCCCCCCCCCCCCCCCCCAAGTGGGGCTGAACCGGAGTGGTTCAGCCCCCTTCTGGCCGATTTAATGAGTGGGGCTGAACCGATGGTTCAGCCCCGTTGTCTTGCGCGCGCTCCTTGACCCGCCGCGAGTATTTATGCCCCGAGAACCCAAGCGGATGTGGGGGCATAACATTCCCCTCCCCATCAAGCACCAGCTTGTCCTCAAGGTGGAAGTCCGGAAACCGCTCGCGGAAGTCCAACAAGTCAACCCAGGAGTTATGCACTGTGTCCATCTGCTTCCATTTGACGAGCACTGCCGGCCGATATTCCGTGCCGGACTTCTTCCATTTGGTGAGCAAATGGCCTCCGGTGACGGACGCAACTCACCCATGCTGGTCGCCTCGGGAAGTGAAGGGCTGGCCTGAACGGAAGCCCCAAGCTTCTTCTTCAAAACAGATACATGGAATGTCGGGTGGATGCGAGACCCCGCGGGGAGATCCAAGGTGTAGGCCACGGGGCCCACGCGACGAAGAATGCGGAATGGCCCGTAGTAACGTGGGGCTAGTTTCTGATTCGTCCGCCGAGAGACTGACAGCTGGCGGTAAGGTTGGAGCTTGAGGAAAACTTCATCGCCCACGGCAAACTCGTGCTCTGTCCGGTGCTTGTCGCCCTGTGCTTTCATGCGGTCCTGCGCGACCCGCAGGTGTCCCGGAGCAAAGCTAAAGTGCGATCTCTGTCCTGAAGTGTCCGTTCTATAGCTGGAAGAGCGGTGCTGGAGGGTTCATACGAACTCAAAGTAGGAGGAGGGCGGCCGTAGACCACCTCGAAGGGGGTGAGCTTGCTGCTGTGTGGAAGGACGTATTGTAACAGTACTCCGTCCAATGCAACCAACGCGTCCACGTGCGGCGTCTCGTCCATCACAAAACACCGTAAATAGGTTCTCCACCCCCCTGTTGAGGACCTCAGTCTGTCCGTCCGTCTGGGGATGGTGGGCGTGCTCATGCGCAGTGTCGTGCCCTGGAGTCGAAAAAGCTCCCGCCAAAAACTGCTGATAAAGACCGGGTCCCTGTCGGAAATGATGGAGCGTGGGAGACCATGGAGGCGCACAATCTCTCGCGCAAATAACTCTGCGACTGTCTCCCCCGTGTACGGAATGGCTCAACGGAAGGAAATGACCATACTTGGAAAGCTTGTCTACCACCACCAGTATGACGGATTTGCCTTGGGACTTGGGCAATCCGTCAATGAAATCCATGGAAACGGTGTCCCAGACCTGGTTCGGAATCTCGAGCGGTGTAAGAAGCCCCGCGGTGATGTAGTCTCATACTTTCTGCCGCTGACAAATGTCACACTCCCCGCACAAATTGTTGGACATCTCGTCGCATCCCCTTCCAGAATACATTTGCTCGGAGCCGCCTGAAGCGTTCGTAGAATCCCTGCATGCCTCCGTGGGTGAAGCGTGAAACTCCTGCATCAACGCCGACCGCCACGGCGACGCGGAAGGGGATGACCACTCTGCCTTGAAAGTACAAGCCGCTGACCCAGAAGATGGTAACCCGGCTCTGTAGCTTGACCCTGCTGTAGTGTCTCGATAATGGTGCGTAACTCGGGGTCCCTGGAGTACCGCTGCCTGCATCTCGTCCAATGTGGTAACCACTGGTCCCGATACATGAGAGAGAGAGCTCTCAGGGAGGCGGGGAAGAGCATCGGCGACCACATTTTCTCTGCCCTGCTTGTACACAATCTCGTAATCGTACCCCATCAGCTTGGTCAACGACTTCTGCTGCAGTGGAGAGACGCAAGCTCAGCTCGAGAAGTGCTTCAAACTCTGGTGATCCGTACGGACCTGAAGTGCTGGCCCAAGAGATAGGGTCGCCACATCTCGACTGCATGTATAATAGCCAACATCTCCTTCTCCGTTCTGGAGAAAGCCCAACGTCCGTGGGGCCAAAGCCTTGCTGAAATAAGCGAGCGGCGCCCTCCTGCATCAAGACTGCCCCAAGGCCGACGCCGGAGGCGTCAGTCTCCACCACAAAGTCCTTGCTAAAATCCGGTAGCGCCAACACCGGTGTAGTGGTCATGGCCTGCTTTAAGGCCCTGAAGGCCTCGTCCGCCTCAATACTCCACTGGAACGCATCCTTCTGCAGCAACTGTGTCAGAGGTCGAGCAATCTTGCCGTAGTCTTTGACAAAACGGCGGTAGTACCCCCGTCAGCCCGAGGAAGCCACGCAGGCTCGAACCGTCGTGGGCTGGGGCCACGACACCATACTCTCAATCTTTTGTGGGTCTGCCTGGACCCCCCCGGCGGACACGAGGTGCCCCAGGTACTCGACCTGACTCTGGCCGAAGGAGCACTTGGACTTTTTGGCGAATAACTGGTTCTCCCCCGCAGTATATTAAGGACATGTCGCACGTGCTCCAAATGGTCCGTCCCAAGTTCTTCTATAAATAATATATCATCAAAAAATACCAGGACATGACCGTCGAAGA